>JAQFVV010001054.1:0-122084 GCA_028023455.1 Epiperipatus broadwayi | reverse complement strand
TTTAGTCTGTGTTTTTCGATGAGCTAGTAAAGGGAAAACCCTGCATCAGTTGTAATGTTGTCATCGGTGGGTCATGCCAGGGTTTTGGGTTTGAATTTAGTTTGCATTTTGGAAGTTATTCCTAGACATGGACTGGGTTTGAATTCGGATTACTGTGTGTGATTAAGCATGGTGATTTTTACCGGTACAATATTCTAACTTCTAAATACAACTTAATCTAGTAAATGCTTTTGTTTTGAATGAGAATGTAATCATGTTTCTTTATAATGGGTTTTCTTTCTAAACAAATTGTTTATGATAGTCAGTCCATATGTTGTAGAAAACTTCAATAATAACAAGTCACATGAATTTTCACCAACAATATTATTATTTCCAAAAACTTTTGATTGAAGTCTATTGTCTGTCCAACATATGCATTAAAGTCTTCAAGAAGAAAAAATTCGAGCTTTTAATACTATTGCTATCCAGCAAAGAGTATAAGTTCTCCTTGTATGGATTTTTTTAGGCACTAGTAAAATGAGCACTAGTACCTTTACGCAAGGCAAGTTTTAAAATCATTAGCCTTTCATTAATATAACAAGAAATTACAACAATAGAAGATATTAAAGTAGGTTTATAGCAAATTCAACGCCATGAATACTTCTTTAACTGACTGATCTGCCTTTCCAAAAAAACTTGTATCCATCTATCTTCCTTCCTCTGGAAGATGAGTTTCACTAAAAGAGAATTTTGACAATTCCTTAGCTACCAATGCAGTCCTTAGTTTTTTTTATAATCTTATGCATTTTTATTTTTTGGCCAGAATTAGTATGAAACCAATAAGATGTCACATGATATTAGCTTATACTTTGCTATTCATTAGCAATTTCTTACATTTTTACTATTTTTTTGCCATTTAGGGTAAGTACTGGATAAGGATTTATTAAGCATTATTATCTGCTATGTATTGGTTACTAAAGCTTACATTAGATGGCGTTAAAGTAGTAGGAATGAAGAATTTTCTAATAAATAGCAAAATGTAAGCTAAGGTCATATTAGCCATGTCATATTTTTTTTTTGGATTTTGCATCACTTCTTGACAAAAAATAAAGGTGCTTAAGATTCAAAAACAAAACTATGTTCACCATAATATAGAGAAACTGAATTAATTTCATGTCTATATAGCTCTGCATACAAATAAATAGTCATTGATTGCAAAAAAAAAATAAGATTTTTATTTAGCATCTTGTCTTGGCAGTATAACAAAAAGTAAAAAATAGTTGCTGCAGGAAAGGTGTCTTAGATTCTAAAGGTCCAAATGCACATTCCACAAAAATTTCAAAACCTCCTTACTGCTGAAAGATAAAAGCTAGAAACTAGTCTGGTATTTGGATTGCACATCACTGGATAAATATTTATTAAGCACTGCTGTCTATTAATTACTAATGCTTACGCCAGATGGCATAAAAGTAATGAGAGTAGAAGAATTTGTTAATGAATAGATAAGTGTAAGCTAAGATCACATGATATCTTGTTGGTCATGTGAAGTATGACTCATCTGTACTGAGAAATTTACTTTTATATAATTTATTTCTATTATAAAATCAAAGTGAGTTAGTGAAGAAGTTGCAGCACACATTCTCTTTATATGTACAAGTGTCCTGATGAACATGTATTTTCAAATTTTAGCTCTTTATAAAATATCATCAGCTCATTGTTTTGCCTCCTAAATTTTTTTCTGTGTGATTTATTGGACGAATATGGTATTTCTTTTACAGACTTATTTTACAAGTTTTGTTTATGATATGAAGACAGATAGATGACAGCAGACTTGCTATGAGTCATGATAGTGCACTTTTTCCCCCGCATAAAAGAATGAACTAGACAAGATATACCTCTCAACTGAAATTGTTTTGCACTATATTTAGTTACTGTTCATATTCTTATTCATCATATGTACCAAAATTGCCTTTCATATACTGATTTGAACACAGACAATAATTAAAAAAAGATTCTTATTTCTTTGTTGTTGAACGGAAAACTTTTAGAGTTAGAGCTAATAATATTACGGCTGTTAGTAGATTTAAGCCAATAAGCATCACATGATCAGCATTTTTTATGCTTGCTTATAACTGTTATTAAAACAGGCAAAACTCTCTATATGTATTGCCACTCAGTGCAACCAGAGTAATCAATGGATGCCAGAAGGCTTGCGCATTAAATCCCCATCTAGTGCCTACTCATCCAATATCCCCAGATTAGTTTCTGTCTTATGGCCTTCGTCAGTGAGGAGCTTTGGATCTAGATCTTAGGATCTTGTAGCAATGCTCTCAGATCCAAGATTCCCTCACTGATGAAGGCCATAAGCCAGAAACTAGTCTGGGGATATTGGATAAGTAGGCAGTAGATGGCGATTTTATGCACAAACCTTCTGGCATCTATTGATTACTCTGGCTTGCACTTAGTGGCAATATGTATAGAAAGTTTTGCCTGTTTTAATTAGTAGATTTTTTATTAGATTTCTTTTAGATCACACTTGTGTTTATATGGAAATTGTATTAAAATACTTTTCCTTGAAGCTTTATATTTAAAAAAAAAAAGTAATTAAATGATTCATTTGGGAAATTGTATGATCCAGAGTAATAGACTGAACTTTGATTCAGGAACCTTTAGTTCCTGAGTTTAATTTTTAATTCTTTTATACTGGATTGTATTTTTGATTTTTACTTAACTAAAGTTGAATCTTCTCCTGATGTAAACGCAATAATTAAAACGAATCTTTTCCAATAAAATAGACTCCATATTAAAAAAATACCAATTATTTTTAACTTTAATTGTACATTTTTTCATTATGATTTTTTATTTATTATATCATGAAGTCGAAATTCTTTTAATGTTTTTGTTGTCTATAAAGATATTCCTATCCACTTCTTTATTCTAAATCTATTTACAATTATAGTTTTAACAATAAATAAATGAATTTTTTATTATTATTGGTGTATATGATTGAACTTTAAAGTTCAAGTGATTTATTTATTTTTTATATTATCTGTTTAGGCGATATTCAGTTCCATCTGCAGTCAATGTTCTACCTTCTGCGTCCTGATGATACATTAAAAATGGTACATTTTACTTGCTTCATTGATTTGTAATTTTTTTTTTTTTCATATGTCATAGCATCGGCCGGGAGGAGAATCCACAACCGTCTGCAAACAACTACTTGCTTGCAAGGCTGTGATGATCTCTCGGCTAACAACGCTTGACAATTTTAAAAAATATTAATTGCTATTATTCAACTTTTTATTTCAATTTTTTTTTGTTCTTTGATAGGCTGTAAAATTAGAAAGTATGTATCCTGGTCGGACACGTTATTTAGTTGTTGTGTCATGTACGGAACGACAAGATACTGAAGAAAGTATCATACTCGGAATGGATTGTAAAGATCAGGCGACTATTGGATTGGTATTGCCAATATTGGCTGATACAAAAATAACTCTTGATGGAGATGGGTTAGTATTAATAATTCTATTATTTAAATAAGTTGTTTCAGTAAATATTAATGTGTTAATGATTGTACAAAATATAAGATCATATGATTAGAAAGGGCTGAGAAGCTAAACGAATACAAGGTGAACTTTCATATGAGGTGAGGGTTGATTTTATCAAGATTGACTTTCAAGTTGAATAATATTGTCTGCGATTATGGGATTATGAAAGGTCAAGATCAGATGAAATTTATACATAACAATAGGAAGATTATATATGTCCACCACTTTTCTTCATCTGCAATAGGCTATCTATTATTATGTCTGGGAAAGTCACTATTGACTGCATATAATGAAAGACTAATATAAACAAACAATACTAATATATTATTCTGTATACTTAACATAATTCGTATAGAATATTTTATTGTGTTCAAAAATCCAAAATAATTGACAATTTCAACTGTCCAATAGTTTTCTTCCATCATGTAAAAATTGTTTCTTTAAATAATGGAAAGAGCTCTGAAGATGATTATTGGACAGTTAAAACTGTTAGATATTTTAGAAGTTTGAATGTCGTAAAATGTTCTATTTTTATTGTGTAAAATATCTTGGTATTATTTATTTGTATTAATATTATTATAATCAATGCAGAAAAGTTAATGGAAGAAAGCAAAATATTTAATAATGAAAGATTTTGAAATTTTGTAAAGAACATAATTCTGCTTGTTAGTGATCATTAAAATAAATCTGACCGTTTATTTCGTTATTAACTGTCAGATATATTGAAGATAAAGTTTGTGCATGCATGTATTTATTAAATTGCTTGAATAAAGAACGAAAAGTGGAGGCTAAGTGTCAAAGGAGGGATAAAAGAAATGTTTTTTTTCCCTTTAATAGTCATAAATTGCAACTCAGCATTATACAGAGATTTAGTCTTCGGGGAATCTCGCTATAATCTTAATTTTATAAAGGAAAAAATAGATAAAGAATTTAGAGAATACAAAAATTGTATATGAAAATAAAAACAGCATGGATCAGCATGAAGTAACTAAACAAATTTTACATGATGGAAGCATTATAACTTATATATATTGTAAAGGAAAAAAAATAATTAAGATAATAATTTAATTAAAACATGAAAGCAAAATTAAGTTGATTAGTCTTGAGGATACATCATAAGTGCAAGTGAGACATCATGGAAGACATCATGTCGTAAAAGAAGAATAACTCCAGAAATTTTTAGATTTCTTCTTGAATTCTTGATTAAAAAAGTGACAATGATCATATCATTGATGGAAACATGTTAAAGAAAATTGCTGATATGTAGAGTAATAATTCAGAATAGATCTAAAGCAATATATTAATGTGTGAATGGAGTGAGCAAGTTTATTTGAAAGGAGGGATGGGTATGTGCATATGGAGATAAGATTGATAGTACCTGTAATAAATTTAGTTGTGTGACAGGTGTTTTGTTAAGAGACAAATTAATGAAATTGGAACATATAAATGTATATGTAAGTCAGATAACAAAGGGGATGCTTTTATGAATAATGTTAATACTCTAATATAAAAAAGATTACATTCTGTTAGACAACTAAATAAATAATTTGCTCGGCATTGCTTTCGACCTGGGGCGGGGGGGTCATAATCATAGCACTTCAGTTTGACAGTCTAATTGGTATTAATATTGAAGAAAACAATGCTGAGCAAATTATTTATTTAATTGTCTAACAATGTAATCTTATTATTAATGTTATTCATAGAATATAGAGATAAAGAGGATGTTTGTTATTAGACAATCGCCTGATGATATGATAGATAAGGTTAGGTCTTATGTGATTGAGAGAGTATTGAACACTATGATAGAAAGCAGTAAGAAAGATATGTCACTTTTCAGACATATAATATGTAAGATACTTTTTGGGATTGTTAATGCTAGATTGTTTTTAATCATAAATGGAAATATTTTTTATTTGATTCATTTTGAAGTAAAAGTTTTACTGTAAATAACCAGTGAGGAGAGCTGACCGTTGAAACTGGAGACCATTTTTTATTTAGCAAACAACTTTATTGCTCTATGAATAATGTCTTTGTGTAACTCTTTATTCTTTATCAGGGGTCATTGCTGATTTTGTCTAGTACATTCTTATAGATAGCAGGCAACTATTGCAAAATCAGATGCTGTTAATCTTTATTATCCTATCAATTTATATTTAATTATATCACTAATCATTAACTGTCAGTTTTAATGATAATATAAATGCATGGTTAGCTAGAATGATATAAGGTGGCATTATCTGATGAGATTATTTCAAATTGCATACTTAATAATATTGTAGGTGACTTGATTTGGAAGTTGTTGTTTAAAGAAATAGTACTCTCCATTTTCCTTATTGTGTCATGTGATAATACGATGTCAAGAGCATAATAATCATTTGGATTCATAAGCTATTGTAATTTCAGAGAGTATATATTTTTCACCTTGGTTCAAAACAATGTGTTTCCTTTCAGAAATAGTTGTCTCTTCAGTCTAAGTTTGCTGAGTAATCCTATCTGCTGTACATGATTGCTTAAATGAGCTCAGACAACTTTTTTATTCGCAGGTAAAGTTGCAAGCTTTTTTTTTTAAATCTATATTAATGGAAAATTGTAGAAGTGGGATTATCAATGCCTTAGATGTTTGTAAGAAAAAATTTCTTTTGCATTTATCATATCTTCTAACAATAACTGCTGAATCAAACTGAGTTTAGTTCTTTAGTAATATTCAAGAAATGTTTGCATGGAATCTACTCACACTAGAAATGTAAATTAGTGAACATTCTCCAGGAAAACGTTTGCATTTTAAGAGAAAATGTCAGTTATTTGTTGTGCAAGTTTATTAATGAATCTTTGAAGAAGTTTGTAGATTTCAAGACCAATCTTATGGGATCTTAATATAATGAGCTTTTCTTATTGGATCACTACAATTCAGTCTTTAGTTGAAGACATTCAGATTACGAGATGTTTTTGTGTTGTTTAAGTGAAAACTTGAACATATTGCGTTTATTGAATTAGGTATAAGATTTCAATTTTTGATAAAGATTTCTACACTTTTTATATCCTTATTGAGAAATTTTTCTTCTACTGGAAAGGATATCTTTTATAAAGGTAAAGCATTGTTATCAGCATAAATAAACAATAATCTGAAACACAATCTTAGCCTAATTTATTTTCTTCATTTATTTAAAGTCAGATTTAAAATAATTTTTGCTAAAAACTTTTTTGGAAAGCTAACCAGTATGCAAACATGTTACAAATAAATTTCTTTGTGCATATTCTACTGGTGAATGCTGTGCCTGGGTTTGAAGAAAATGTATCCATATTAAGTTTCTGGATGAACCATTAAATATTACCATGTAAAGTGTTACTGATATGTGTTAACTTCCTGGGTTTTTTTTTTTTTGTCAACCATCGGATATCGGAAGAGAAATTGTCTCACAGAAAATATATTAAAAGCTGTTAAATAGATTGCACTTGCCATTAACTCAAGATATAGGTTTATTATCTAAGTTTCATTTTGAATCCAAGATATTTTTCAGGATATTCAACCAAAAATCTGTAACTGATAAATTATGGCATAAGAAATGGACTTTTTATGAGGTTCCAAACAAATTTCTTTTTTTTCACATCTACCAATAAAAATGCAGATGGATTTGTTTTTTTCTAGACACAGTTGGACTTTTTTCAGGTTCAGGTCAACTCATAGTCATTGTATTCATCTACTTTATAAATGGAATTTAATAACCATTGATCTATGAAGATATGGACAAAGACAAACCATAGACCACATAGTTAATGTCGATATAATCTATGGCTGCAATGGCAGAATTGAAGGACTTAATAAAGCTACTGATGAATCTATCTCCTAGCGGGAATATCTATAAGTTCCTTTATTTGAAAAAAAAAAAAAAATCATATACTGAATAAATTCAACAGTTGAAGGAGACTATTGAGTGACATTACATCATTAAAAATCAGATTGATAGCTAGTCTCTAGTATTTGCTGAGAATTAATCTCTGGATAGGATTGTTTGAGATTTGTGAATCAAAATCTGTTTCTGGTTCAAGTCGTTGCTGTTTAGTAAGGAGAATATCTATAAAGTACAATAAAATGAAAAGCAGATTGTTATGTTTTTAAATACAATTAATGTGATATAAGAATAATTAACTTTAGAAAAGTTAATGTATCAAAATACCAGTTTCAGAGGAAATTAGTTTGGAAGCAAATAATCTAATTTAATATATTTCCATATGTTTTTTCCCCTTAGCTTCTAGATTTATGATATATATATATAAGATGTACTTCTAAGTTTAGGGTGTTAACACTAATAGTATATCCAAAACGTTTAAAAATTTTCTAACAGAAAAAAAAATACAAGCTAGTTGTTTATGATCATTACCCAGCTTCATCTTTAGAACATAAATATGTTCTTTTTTTGATTATAGATAATGCTAGGGTCTAATAATTATTTCTGTATTTAATTTTGGCTATTTTTCTGTACATGCATCTATATGTCTCTGATATAACAGCTTGCGATCTTCTTTAAGTATTATTCTAATCCATTTCATATTGGACTTGCAAGCATTGTGCAATCAGAAGATACTAGTATTTTCCACTGAGTTGGGGGGAGATAATTAGGATCAGAAACTAGTGTGATGTCAATATTGTGGTACAGCTACAAGATACTGATGAAATGTGTAAATTTGGGTGTTGGTTTCTTTTAATGTAAGCTTTTATTTTACTTAATATAACACCTATATGTATTAATGAATTATATGTGTAAATAAAACAAATATTTTCTAAATAGTATTTGGAAATGTTTATTTTCCTATTCATTTGTGGGTCTTTCTTTTTCTGTGTAATCTTTACAGTTTCTAAAAAAATTATAATATTTTTTTATTTTTTTAGCGGCTTCAGTGTTAGTACAAATGGAAGACATCATATCTTTAAACCAGTTTCAGTGCAGGCTATGTGGTGAGTTAATCATACAATTATGCAGATAATTATATATATATAATGACCAGAATTATATCCAATGTATATTCATTATTCTACTAATAAGCTAACACAGGCATCATTGGAATATTTCTCATAATGCATTTATAAATTTATTATATCCCATGAATCCAAATAATGTCCATGGCCTTATAGTCAATTTATATACAAAATAGCAAATCTATTTCTCCTACTTCAGTTGTGCTATTTGTGTATGCTTGAGAAATCAGATGCCAGGTAGAACTGCTTAATAAATCCTTAATCACTGTTTTCATCAATGAAAAATTTGGGATCTGGAGCTGGAGAAGGACAAATAGATTTGCTATTTAAAATTAATATGTAGATAGTAATCATATGATGTTTTGTGTGTTTTAATTTAAATATGAAAGAATTGATTAAGCCTTTATCATAATCATATAACTATCTATAGTTGGTTAATTTCATGCATTTCTAAACTAATTATAACAGACATGACAGAATATGTCAGATTTATTTTTAAAAAACCTAACTAAATAGGCAATTCACTCACTATTAAAATACATATGTTAATATCAATTGACTGCTTTACTAATCATTTTAACTACTGGTGTGGTGACCCCTACTTGTTAATCCTGGGACCCAATATTAGATTGTAGCATTAAAATTGGCAAAATTTACCCAAAACATATGCAATTTCTTATTTACTTTGACCAATTCTATTTTATTACTTTGGACTTTTAGTATACAAATACAAGTAAAATCAATAGCTTTTGAGAAACCTGCTTTTTGGCAGATTTCTGTTTCAACACTACAGATGCCAATACATATCTCACCAGCTCTTATCACTTGTTTTACTACCATCATTGGGCTGAAGCACATGATATATACATGGATCATAGTCTTCTCTATCTTTTATCACTTTCCGTGCTTAAAATTTTTAATGAATTCCTAATAAACTGTTTGATTATATATACTATTTAATACTATCATTTCTGAATAAAAATTTTTTATCTTTTCCTCTTTGTATATATCATTTTTTAAAAATTATTAATAACAAGCATTGCACGATAGTCTCTTCTTACATTCAACACAAACAAATGCTTGAGGTCTCTAAAATATTTAGTTACTGCCTATATTCAAAATCTTAAAAGTTGTGTTGAATTTCAGATTATCTTCTCTTATTGTTCTCTAACACTATAACATCTTCCATTTCCAATCGCCATTTTCTTTGTCAGTCTATAAATCTTCCCACAAACTTCTTTCTTATTTCGCTACTTATTTTTTCTTTTAAACTCTTTTTGCCATTTTTTACCCAATGGTATCCAATTTCATATTTGTTTTGGTAATCCTTCCTAAGACATCCTCTTTACATGTCTATACCATTCCAGTTATATTTAGTATGCATTATTTCTTGAATTTTTTTATTGTTTATTTATTCTCTCTTTGACCTTCCTGCAGATCTTCGCCGTAATCTATATTTATAACCATCAATTTTCTTTCAATTACTTTTTTTAGTTGCCAAACCTCACTTCCACATGTAGTGAAACTTTCATTATTGTGTTTTATATTCATTGTTTATTGATTTTTTATTATATTTTGATTCCATCCTATTGCTCTGCATGGTTTAGTGTAGTAGCAGAATGTCAGCCTCTGGAACATAAAGTCCTGATATATTAATTTCAGTTCTAATAAACTTTTTACCAACTTCTGAGTAATAAGGTCATTCAATTATTATTATCTCACAGTATTCCTTTATCATTGCTGTAGCTTTTCTATTCAGTGTATTT
Source organism: Epiperipatus broadwayi (assembly GCA_028023455.1). Classification (NCBI taxonomy): domain Eukaryota; kingdom Metazoa; phylum Onychophora; class Udeonychophora; order Euonychophora; family Peripatidae; genus Epiperipatus; species Epiperipatus broadwayi. The sequence continues at coordinate 111,816 of JAQFVV010001054.1, read as the reverse complement.
TTTTCTTACACAGCTTCATCCGTTGTTTCCTTTGTGTGATCTTTTTTAATCTTGTTACTATAAAGTAGATATCAGAGACTCCTAGATGTTTAGAAGTACAAGTAGGCAAAACTCGCTGTTGCAGACTATTGGCTAGAAACTAATGTGATATGATGTACTATGACTTCTCCTTATATGGAGTCAGGAATCTCTCTGCAACTATGCCCAGAGAAACCTGTTAGTCACCTTTCATTTCCATTCCCCCTCTAAGTTTTCCCATAATCTGCTCTATCCCATTTCCGCAACATAATCTTTGTCAACTCCATGGCCTTCCTATCTAAATCCCCCTTATCTTTTTCCAAACCTAACATAAAAACCAATAACCCACTTTCTGTATAATCACTTTGTTCATATTTATTCTTCCATAACTTCATTATTTGTACCCTTTCTGCTTTCAAGCATTTACATTGAATTAACAGATGCCAAATATTTTCTATGCCTTCGTTACATAGCTTGCAGACTAAATCAGCCATATTTTTCCATTTACATGTATATCCCCTTGTTGCTAAAGATCCCATTCGAGTCTTAAACAGATATGGATTATAGTAGTGCCATCTAGTGTTCGATTATTCAATCTAGTCATTAATGGCGGTAGAGCAGAATATATAGATTGAATCGTAATCCTTAAAAGCACAAATTATTATTGTATATATAGACACTAATAAATAAATTTGTTATATTGCGATATCTATTAATAGATGAACCAATTAGCATATTCAGAAAAAAATATTTTGAAAGTGTATGTCTTGAATACACAATTTATCTTAATTAAATGCATTGACTGTTAAATCTCGCAGACATTCTTTATTTTTATTTTCTTTTTTTTTAATTTTTTAAACATTAGAACTTCTAATAAATACATTTTTTTATTTTATTTCAGATAAAATTTAATTTCTTTATATTAGTTCAGATATTCAAAACAGTAAAATAATTATTCATTAGAAATTTTTCAATCTATACTCAAAGTCAAACTTTAAGAGTAGACATCCTATTTCTTTAGTTGTTGATTATGAAATTAAATTTAAATTTACATTATATATCATCAAAACTGGAAATTAAAGAAGTCCATTATAATGTCCTTTCATATAAATTATAATAAATAATAAAAATCATATATCACAGCTATATAAATATATAATAATAAAAAGCCTTTTTCAGCACATGGTTTCATACCCTTTCATTTTAACATTAACCAAGAAAAAGGCTTTTTATATATAATTATTATTAATATGCATATTCCTATATTTATATTGCAGGTGTATATGATTTGCATTATTTATTATATTAATATGTACTATAACGATCGAAATGCAAGTGAAGATCGAATCTAACCGCAAAAACAATATCTGCAACTACCAGGGCGCCATCTAGGCATTTGAGCCTAGAAAAATTTATAAAGTAGGCAGATACGCGCTGTTAAGATTCCACTTTATTTAAATATTCCGATCGTTAGCCCAAGTCACTAGCTCAGCGGAGACGCAGAGATAAAAATCTATATCTTTATATCTTAAATATAAAAGAATAAAAGCCACTGCCAGAAATTAACACATAAAAATATTTATTTACGCACATATAAAATAACATTTAAATTTTGAGGAATAAGTTTAACATTTTAGATTTTTATATTAACTTTTAATTTTACATTTAACTAAGTTTCAATGAGTTTAATATTTATTTAGATAGTCAAGTATGAATAGTCTACATAGATTTGCATCTGAAAATAAAACATTATATCCCTATTTAACCTTAGGCTAAAATTCGCAGTCAAACTGGCATCAATCCATCTGATACATTTATGTATTCAATGTAGCATGAAAATACAACAGCACAAATATACTATACTGTCAGGAAAGGACATCTGAACAGTATAGTTAGAGAAAACATTGACTCTTGTCCAATACAGGAATATGACGTCTATAGCAAGAAGAACAATAAAATAAAAACTCCATAGGAAGGGACCGCGATCCTTTTTGCCGACTTACAATCCCATCCATAGGCAAAGGGTTGGTGCGGTGTATACAGCGATTCTGCACGTAGCGAAACTCATACTACATCTACTCATTACACAAATATATCCAATCCATTAACCCACTTTAACAACGACACAAATAACCCAAGATTACCCTCCCCTAATATAACTTTACAAATCTATATAGCCATTCACGCCCGACTTAAATTTAACATTTAAATACGTTCGCACAAATGAATTTTATAAAATTTGTTTTAACATGTTGAGTACAGATCAGCTGCACAGATTCCACGGTCAAAAACATTCCAAATTAAACACAACCGATCAAAATACAAAGTCATCGATAAACGTCACTTGCATAGGGAATATACAAATCCCATTAGCATTCATCGTAAGATGCTTGCAGTGATATCGTTGACATATATTCTAATCGAATGTGAAAACCACAACATTAGCAACCGCTAACGAATCTATGCAACGTCTATACCCACCCTTAAATTTCCTCATTTAAAATTTAAACAATAAATATTAATACAAATAAATAATAAATGGAAATGATTTTTTTATCAAACGCAAACATATATAAAATTACACATTATCAATTGAGTTGACACATAAGTCAGAGAAAAGTTCTTTTTATAAAATTTAAATTAACTTATCAAACTTTAAAGTTCTTAATTAATATTATGATTTTAACAATTGTTCAGTTCTATTGCTTACGGTAGAAGAGTCCCTGTTCCCGTTGGCAATTCCCATGGAGACTTTCCTGGAAGACCGGTCTGATATTTTGGAGGTAGCATTAGCTGGTTCTGTTCTGGTATCACAGTCTTTGCATTTTTAAAATAAGTGAGTGAGGACGACAAGTGCGTCTTGTCGCCAGACTCACCAAAATCAAGTTGGAAAAACTGACTGGAACTCAATATTTTTTTTTTTTATAGTCCTCCTATGGATTCCATGAACAAAAACGTCACTGTTCTGTTTTTTCATTATGGTCCGGGCCTTTATTTGCTTCCATTGGTCAAGCTAAAATCTTTCTTTTCTTATCTAACTTTTCATCTGACTTTTTAATTAAACAGCTTTTAGATAATTAATAAACAATCATTTCCATTTACAGATTACAGGAAGTAATTAATACCTGTTTTTATTTTAACTTACGTTATTTTTTTATTAAAATATTTTTATATTTCAACCTTGTATTTTTTTATTAAAAAAAATACGTTCAAATACTTTTTTTTTTTGTTTATGAAAAAAATATTTTTAAAGTTTAGCATCTGTGCGAATATATACGTTTAACAATATTTTAATTTTAGCGTTTAGTTTTTTACTTTTATTTGCGAACTTTTATTAAGTTTTTATTTTAAATTAATGTAACGACATATTTATATATCGTTACAGTACTATCTATTTTTTGTTATATTTAAATTTTATATATACTTTTTATTGCTGTTTTTTTTTTTTTTTAAACATTGAGCATCATGATTCTTGAAATTAGTATCAATTTAAATAATATTACATTTTAAACATTTACATGCACACACGTAATTGTATCAATTTTTATAATTTATCGAATAAATTCTATCCATAATTGTGTTTACTTATAATTCAAATGTACATTTATGCTACTGTTTAAAAAAAAATGGACAGCAAAAGTTAAATCCCCTATTCAATTTTTTTGTTTGCACCCATTATACATTTATAATGTGTGTATATTCAAATAAGGGAGTGTGAGCAATGTATCATTAGTATAAAGAAGTCATTTTATATAAATCTAATGATATATATGTGATTAATAAAATGATGTGATCAGTTCTTCACTGTAGTGCCATCTAGTGTAAGCTTATGTAAACATCAGATGCACATAAAATCCTTATTCTTAGTATCTAAATCTCCTGGTTTCTGGCTTTTGTCTTTATTATTGAGACTTGAGATTCAAAGTTGGAAGAAATGCTCTTATTCATAAAGGCAAAAACTGATTGGAATTTGGGGATTTAAATACTTGGGATAGGGATTCTACATGTGGTTTGTAATCATTGATTAATCAAGCTTATGCCAGATGGCACTAAGAACTGTTGTTATTTTATCATATTTTTAATCTGAGGAGTTTGTGGATTTGTTATTATTATTATTATTATTATTATTATAAATATAAAATTCATCACATTATTATGTGGGCAGATTATAATTATTAGATAAATGACATTAATTTAAGGGATCTTTTATATCTGTGGATTTTAGTTTCATTTGATATTTATCTAACATTCTGAAATTACATTATGGATTTTTTTAATTTCTTATATCTCTGTTGTTAAGATTTTTTTTTCATTTGGTGTGCTTTGTCCATGATGAGACATTTGAATTTTTGATCTTAATAAATACAAATCAACTCCAATACGTTATAATTTATTTATTATAGGTCAGCACTGCAGAGTTTACACAAAGCCGTTGAGTTAGCGAGATATTATAATTACTTCCCAGGAGGATTCACTCATTTTTGGTCTGATCTTTATGAACAAAAAATTAGCTCGGATCGTTCTTGCCTCAACGAATGGTAATTATAGCAGCTTTTTTTTTATTATATGTAATTAAAAATTACCTTGTCGTTTATAAACTGTACAATATTATTTTTTTGCTATTGTGAATGATTCTTTCTAAGCTGCTTGCAGAACACATGTTACATAGAGACATAGTTGAGATTTTCACAAAAATATTAAGGTGGGTTAAGTTATTCTTTACAATCATGAAATCTTGCAAATTACTTGAAAATTTTTTCCCAATCAGACTTCATTGCTGCTAAACACAGTTTGAATCATTTCATACATATCTGTAGCAGTTTTGTTCAATTTAAAACAAAAATGTAATGTTAGAACATTATTCCATCATGGATGCAGTAGGAAATACACTGTCATATTTTCATGTCTTAACTTATAATCCAGACATGCTAGCATCTTAAAATGTGAATAGCTAAACTATGTCATTATATAACACATGCATTGATCCAATAATGTCACTGCAAGCATTTTGGAGACAGAATTAGTTAACGGACAGCTTTTAACTGGAATGTATATAATATTTAACTAGAAGAGTACAGATAGAGTATTGTTCTGAAAAAAGAAATATGGTTTAAACACATTTCAATTCAGCAAGTTTTCTTAATTTTTATTTATTCTATTATCAGTGAGTGCCAAAGATGCATGTGAAGGAACACAATAAAATATTCAGTCAAACGTTGGTGGTCAAGAGGTCAGCACAGCTGCCTTACAAGCAGTTGTCCTGGTTAGCGGGTTCTCTTCCCAGCCAATGCTATGACACATGAAAAGAAAAGAAAAAAAAATTATATTCAATTGATTTAAAATGTTTGCATGCATATTTAAGCTTAAGGGTCAGTTGGCTAATTCCCAAGTACAATAACCAAACAATATCTCTTCATTATCATTCATAATAGTCCATTGCTCTTAATGCATTTTATTTATTTTCTCTTGGTTTTTAATGCTAATTGTTAAAAGTCTTTTATAGATATAATTGACATGGGATTTCTTTTATTTTTTTTAAATTATTTAAATGTCGATAGAAATATATATTTTTATGGTGAGAGACTATTTGATAAGAATAATGTAAGGATTTTTGGGTTTATTTGAAGTTGTCTTATTTTGTACATATTCTAATATTGCTCATTTGAAAATATTTTTATCTTTAACAAGAAGTTTAAATCTGATCATAATAATAAAGAATGTTCACTTGTACTCTACAAAGAAAAACTTAATCTTACCAGTGATATAATCGTATTTTGTTATAAAATGTTAAATATAATTTTTTTAAAAAAAAATTTAATAACTGGAAGATTTTTTTTATACAAATGTAGTATCTATTTGTCTCATTAATAATTACACAAACTAGATATGAATTGAAAATTCTCATCATGATTGGTTGGTTGCAACACAATTCTAGAGACTTGTTTGTATTTTATTTTTATCAAAAGTAGACTATCAATAGGTGAAATATATTAATTAAAGTGCAATTTTTTCATATTTTCTATTTTGTTCTATTCCAAAACTGGAAAATAGTAGAGAGTTTCCTGCTTAAATCATTATTTTGCATATTTATTGTGGATATAAGTTTCACTTTTCATCTGGTAATAACTGATTACTAATGCTTACACGAGAGGGCATTCGAATAGATAACTGCTTTAGAGTGATAACAAACAAGAAAGCTTATAGTAATGGAAATATTAGTATACAGAAAATGAACTGAATGAGGCAGGTAAGAAATTGAAAAGTGGAAAGGCAAGAGATTTGGATGGATGGATAGCAGAGATGGTAATGAATTTAGGACATTGGACAAAATTAAAACTATTCTCATGTTTAATAAGATGGCACAGAAGAGAGATTTTACAGATAGTTGGAGTAATACGAGAAAGGCTGCTATTTAAAAGAAAGGATAAGGATCATAGAAAGCTAAGCAATTATAGACTGATAGTGGCAACATCAGTGTTATATAAAGTGTTCGCTTATATGTTCGCTGGAAGAGTCGTAAAATGGATAGAAGAAAATAATATAGTGGGGAAAAATGCAAGGACGTTTTTGATCGGATAAGCGTATAGGAGATAGTTTATTTGTAGTTACACAACTTACAGATATAAGTAGGAATCCAGGTAGATAGTTATATATGGTTTTTATAGATATAAAGAAGGCATATGATAGAGTAAATAGAAATAGATTATGGATAAGTTTAGTAAATTTGGGAATGGATGTAGCATTAGTGGATATTATTAAGAGATTATATGAAAATAATTACTGTACATAACATTTAGGAAATATAGAATCATTTAAAGTTAAAAATGGGGGGGGGACTAAGGCAAGGATACCCTATGTCATCTATTTTGTTTTTGTTGTATTTGAGAGAAATGGAGAAAGCAATAGAAAGATTAGGAGAAGAGGTAGAGATACTATTAATAAGTAGCAAGGGAGTATATATATTATCAGGTTTTTTATTTGCAGATGATGTCTTCTTGTGCACAGAAAGAAGGGAAGATATGGCATTTAAGCTGAGAACATGCGCAAGGGGGGGGGGGGTAAGGAGATGGGGATTAAATTTAGTGAAGAAAAATCAAAAGTAATGATGATTAATACTGGGGGAAAAAACGGACAAAGAATTTTTATTAGGGGATATAAAGTTAAGGGTGGTAAATAGGTATACCTATTTGGGAATTGTCTTAAGTAATCAGAGAAATTGCTTGAATGAACGGGAGAAAAAAATGATAAATGAAGCAAAGAAAAGAAAGGGACTGATAAAGAAATTAACAGTGTTTTTATATATAATAAATATGAAGTAACTAGAATTGTATGACAGTGATAGTAGCATGGTTAACATATGGTAACGATGCGTTATGTGTTAATAATGGGTGTTAGATTACTTAGAAAAAGTACAAAGAGAATTAGGGAGACATGCATTAGATACAGATGTATGGATGGCAAAGGAGGCAATTCAAGGAGAAATGGGAAGGACAAGTTTTTATATGAGAGATGCAAAAAGCAAAATGAAAATGTTTCGGTAGATTGCAGTTTGTGGATAATAAGAGAATAGCCAAAATAGTATTTAATTGGGTTATGAACAAAGGACAGGCAACAAGATGAGTAAGAAAGGTAGTATGGTGTGCAGAAGTTTTGGATAAAGAATTTAGGTCAGTATACTTATACGAAAGGTGGGATGATTGTATTAGAATTGTTGAGTGTTATAGTGGCAAGGAATAGGATAGAAGAATAGATGCATATAAAGAATAGGGAGTTGGAGAGATGGAGAACTAGTATGGAGACTAAAAAAAGTTTAAATATTTATAGAAGTAAATGGAATATTGGGTGCTAGTTAATTTATGATAATAGCAAGGAAAGTAGTATACTGTTTAAGGCTTGAACAGGATCTTTAGCAACAAGGCAATATACACATAAAATAGAAAAATGTGAGTGATTTAGTCTACAAGTTGTATAAAAAAAGGCATAGAAAATATTAGGCATTGTTAATTGAATGTAAATGTCTGAAAGCAGAAAGAGTACAAATAATGAAGTGACAGAATAAATATAAACAAAGTGATTATACGGGAAGTGGGTTATTGGTTTTTATGCTGGGTTTGGGAAAAGATAAGGGGAATTTAGATATAAAGGCCACAGATGTTATGGAAATGGGATGGAGCAGGATAGAGAAGAATATGGGAAAAACTTAGGGTGGGGAATGGAAAGGGAAGGTAAAGTGACTAACAGGTTTTTGTGGGCATAGTCGCTGAGAGATTCCTGACTTCATATAAGGAGGGACGGTGCATCACATTACCCTAATGTTTAAGATGGTAAATTTGGTGATTTATTGTTATTATTTTATTACTTAACTGATCTATTATAAAATTCATGAAAAAGTTGTTCATGCTAGGAATTCATTTATTGTTAAAATCTTTTAAATTTGAATATCTATGATTTTGACAACTTAATACCATCTGAAACAGGTTAGAATCTAATAAGTCATATTCTCAGTATTTATATATTTTTAATCTTGAGTTAATTTATAATTTTGACCAAGCATCTTGTCTGGAGATTATAAATTGTACTTGTAAGATGCATGCCCAAGGCGGTCTTAATCTATACTAATTTCTCGTGTAGTTTGTTTTTCTGAATCAAAGGTGAAAAGTGGATGTATACTACAGCATTATTTTAGCCAAATTTTCTCGTCATAATATGTATAGATGTCAAATGTCCAGCCTTTTCTATTCATAGAAATGTGTGCATTACTTATAGGTATCACATGAGTCGATGAAATATTTCCAAGTGTCATTAATAACTGATCTGTCATGTTATTTAACCTGTAACGGCTATAAAGTGCTTTTATAATATAAATACTATAAGTGGTATCTTATACTGTTCCTAAAAAAGTATTTGTTTTATATAATTATTGATGCAAATTTGATTTTTTTTTATAAGCCTTATTTACAATAAATATTATACATATATATTGTACCGATCGGAATTGTATGTTAACTCAACACGATTTACAGCCTGGGTAAAAGTACCTCAAATCCAACCGTATGCGAGATCAAAGATAAAGAATACTTATGGATTCCACCCTGTTTATCCACTCTCTAAATCTGCAAACTAATTGACAACATTTTCGAGGCAAGCAATTAATCTTTTCCACACTCCGTCCCACTAGCATCAACGGTAGAGCATGGATCTCAACTAATTCATATGTCTAATTCTAATTATTAACTTTAATTGGAATATCTATTTATTTAAATATAAAATGGTATGTGTGTGACCTTGAGTCATCAGATAGCAGCACAATAATTAATTAGAAAATATATAATTTTACAATGAATAAATAGAGACGAACCAGAGGTAGCTTAAATTCACAGATATATATTTAATAAAACATTTTTTTATAACTTATCTAATGTCTCTGATTTTGGTTTCATAAAATTGTTTAATAAAAGTTTCTATTCTGTCGTTTATTATGCCTCTGGCAAGAGAGCGGTATAGTTTATATGCCAATCTTAACAAATGTAAACGATTATTGATTTGTGGGAGACACCCGCCCAAGTCTGAGATATGGAATGGATATTTTTAAAGAGCTATTTTAAACAATTTTATTCTGAGTGCATAACTTATTCTGAGTGAAATTATTTTGAGAGAAATAGTTAACTCTAACTATAGGGATTGGTGTCGGAGAGAGTGACACTTTTAAAATATAAATTGATCGCGATATTCACAAATAAATATTTCATGATTTAAAATACATAAATTAATTAGATCGTGGTCAATCCGCCATAATGTGCTCAGACAAATGAAAGTTAACAAATCCCAGTATTCGATATTACATCACTAGCATAAACTCAATTCACTTGTCCCATTCCCGTAATGCCAAGAAATAAAAGGAAATAGTCTGCACCATTGGCAATCCTAAAATATTTCAGGTGAAAGAAATGAAAATCGCCAAGGCTAGCTGAGCTTAGCTTGCCCCGGTTCCTATCATTTTAGCTTTCATATCCTGATAAAAATCATGGCCAGTGAAATTATCACGTGATCTAGCTTTGATCTAGCGATCACAAAGAACAAAAGACAGGTAATTAATCAAAATACCAGCAAGGCAAAATACGAGTACTGAAGAATATCTTTTAGCGTTTAAATATATAATTGTGCTGAGCTATAAAGATTACATAAATGCATACGGATTGATCAAGATCAGACAAACATGAATCAAATAAGTATTAATTAGTATTACAAATATTTGTAATTAGCGAACCGTCTCTCCCTTCAACACAAAATCTCACTAACATTTAAAATGACATTCTATTTCTCTTATTATTTAACACGAATCTAATTTTCTAAGCTCCCCTCCCTTTCACTCTTTAAAAATGAAATAGTTTAACTAAATAAATTCTCATACTTGAATCTCACATCTCCCCACAACTAAACCGTGTACGTATAAATATAAAAAAACCATAATAATATAGGTTTCACCTCGACAAAATAAAAGTTGCTCTAAGTATTAATCTTTCAGAACTAGGGAATTATTTATTTTTATTTACCGACAAACGTTGGTCGGGCAATAGCAGCAAATATTTATTTAAGTAAAGCTTTTGTCGAGATGGAACAAAATTCGCATATATTCATTTTAAGTAATTAATAATAATATTTTCAAAACCGGAATTAGAAAGAAGTTTAGCATTAAGAAGAGGCATAATTTTAAAACAGATAGAAAGAGAGCAAAGACATTAGATTTTAAGTAATAGCAAGAGTAGTTTACAGACTATTAAATTAAATATTTTAAATTACGTTATGGGGGTTACATTTTAGAAGACATTTCAATTAGCAGGAGTCACATATTTCACTGGAGTTTAGAAGAATAAATTAGGCGGTTAGAAATAACAAATTTGAAGCATATTACCTAATCTATTACGAGTCTAATCCCACGATGAAAAATGAATTTTCACACAGGCATAGCTAGCTATGAATTGAATAAAGAGTTCAACAGTTCATTTTGATGAATTTTCTCCGGCATGAGGTATCGGACGATCATCTTTGGGACAGTGGGGGCTGGGCAAGTTAAAACCCGTCTACCCTGCTATCATACTTCGGAACATTTTCATCATTGTTTCACAAATTTGACTGATGTAGATTTTCCAGGCAATTGCTGACAAAATCTGGGACTCCACTGGCTTCTATTGTTCTCTTTGGCTATTTATACCCTTTTTTAACTATTTTTGGGAAATTCCCTTTTTCATATGCTCCAGGCTAAGTGACAATGCTAGAATACCTAAAGTATATTAGTATTGTATTCTTGAGATCAATCCTTGCGATAAACCCAATGATTTAATTGTTTCAAATCTATTTTTAATTAAATGTAGGTTTGCAGAATTTATATTTCAAATTATCTTTTCTAGTTTAATTTTACTTTAATTAGAAAATCCATTACCTTTTGTTAATAGATTTTTCTTTTGTTTGACGCTACAGAATGTTAGGAAAGTTTATTGCGAAAGCAAATCTCCAGAATAAAATATTTTAAAAAATAGCATATTAAAAATTTATATATTGATTTTTATAAAAGTTTCCGTCTGTAATTTTATATATATATGTAATTGCGTATATATAATTCTATCTGGGCCCCTCTAATATTTATAGTAAAACATTTTAATAGAAAATTAATACTTTAATAACTTATTTACTGGCTTAAAATTTAAATGTAGGTAAAATGGCAGACAGAAAGTTTTACAAACATCGTAACATGTGTGGATCAGGTTTGATCTTTGTCTAGTAATCTAGAAAGACATGAAGCGTGGATCTGGCCTACAGATCCATCTGCTTCAATATAATGAGTTATTTATATAGCTCTGTGTTTTAATCTGTAACAATCATCAATTCATTTCTTTCTAACCATCATTTATTATAATGAAATAAATTTGCTTTTTATTATTGTAAGCATTATTTCCAATAAGTATTCCAATATTTATCTAAAAAATAAGGGGAAAAAAAAACAACATAATTTTAAAAAACAGAAGAAAATTATTTTCATTTAAATTACAAAAAATGTGAGATATTGCTATTCCTGAAAAATGGGACATAAAATTTATATTACATAATTGAATTTAAAGTAATTTGATTTTTGCAAAATATAAACATATCTGGAAAAATATTGAGAAAGACACCTGTTTAATTTAAAAGTTCTTTGAAATTAAGGCATATAAAAATTCATATTAGTATTGCATATAATTTGCAATCATTCCTTGTTAATTAATCATTATTTCTTTATCTTTTTTATTGTAGAATGTTTTTTTTGTGTGTGTGTGTTTATGTTTTCTAGATAATAAATTGATTATGCACAAAACTAGGAGGTTACAAATGAAAATCACATAATAATAGGCAAATTCTACCCAAACCATGAATCTGAAATGGAAGTTGCTTTGAAAACAAATTGTAGATTCATGGTTTGGGTAGATTTTGGTGTTACCATGCGATTTACATTTATGAATCGCCTAATTTTTTGCAAAATCAGGTTTATTATCTAAATAATAATGAATAGTAGTGGGAATTGAAATTTTTAAAAATGACTATTTATTGGTCTATTTTCAACACAGGTTATATTTGCTTATAATATATTTTTACCACCCAATACACAATCCTATCTTTATATGTTACAGTCTGATACTGCAAATGTTGTGATCTTGATCTACTAATTGCCTAATTTTCAATTAATATCATGCCATTTATAACTTTATTAAAATATGCTAACAAATTTTCATTACTTCTAATATTCTCCTTTACCTTTTCTTTTGTTCTACTTCTAATTTTTGATTTTCTATTTCTTATTTTCACCATAACTTTAATTATTTTTTTCTCATTTATAATTCAACATTCTTCTAAGTCATTTGAATAAACTTTTATTTTTTGTTTCATCCCTGCCCCAATTTCTTTATATAGTGAGATGTCAATGCACAAAAAATAACTGCTATATTGTGTTAATAATGGGTAGCAGACTAAAACTCTTAAAGATTTTTAATTAGTTTCAGATTTATAGATAGACTTTGATTCTGAAGAGCTTTTTTTTCACAATAGTCTGGTTAACAAACTTTTTGATAGGTACAAATCTTTGTATGTTAGGTTTTCCCATCTGAATTTTGGGTGAATAGCCATAAAATAATTGAGAATGTTTGCAGTCATTAATTGTTTTGCTTATTGCTTTCAAAAGATTTTGAAAATGGTATTAATGATAATTGACTTAGATTAGAGTTTTAAATGAAAAGGATAATCTGATTCAAGTGTTAAGTGTTTCTTTCTTATGATATTAATATTTGTGCATGCTCTGTTTTTAAAAGGTTTCCAAGTAGTTTTGTTTTCATTACTTAAACATTTTATTTCTTTTTTAGGCATGCTATGGAAGATATTGAATCAAGACGTCCATTCAGTCCCAGTTCGCTGCGAGAACGGTAAGTTTTTTATTTTCTACTAATAGTTTTAAATAAAGAAAATTGTCTAAAAATATATATATATAATTATGTGAATAATATTTGTTTTATATAAACTATAAGTTTATTTCATAAAACTTATGTCTGATTGGGGCCTATAGAATACATTTTATTCTAAGGTAGTTTTAAAAAAGTTTTAAAAATCCCTTTATTTAAATACTGTGCACTTTATCTTTTTTGTTATGAATAACTAATTTTCACAAATACATCACTTGAGATTCAATTATTTGTACACTATTTGATTATTTGAAGATTTGGTTCTAGTGGAGGATTTTATTCCTTGATTGAATTATTGGCCACTTATCAATATAGCAAAGTAAAAGCTAATTGATAAGTTTTATATTAATCAATAAAGCAAGCCATATAAACCGTGGCATTAAGTTTTATATTTTTTGTACAAAAAATTGAAGACATCAGAAACTATGAAAATAATATATATTTGAAAACCTGAAAATGATGTATTGAGAGAACAAACAATGATTGAAAAGCAAATGTTTTCCATAAGTGAAATAAATGCAAATATTTTGGAAAAAATGACATTAGTGTTTGTTATTGCTAATTTAATATTTTTATGGAATATTTGTGTTATTCATCCTTATTGAAAATATTTGTTTTCCATTCATTATTTGTTCATTAAATATATTATTTTTTAAATAAATAGTATTCATATTTTTATTTATTTTTTGCTTTGCCCTTATCCATATTGATTGGCATCATTACTAATAATATTTTTCAAGAAATATTTACATTAATTACACTTATTGAAAGTATTTGTTTTTTAATCATTATTTGTTCTATAAATATTTTAGTTTTAAGTTTGTTTTTTAAATAAATTATATTTTCATGGTTTCAAACATATACTCTTTTCACGTTTTTATTTTTTTTAAAGAAAAGCATAGTATTTCAATTAATATCTCTTAATTTAAATTGCCCACCTATTGGTGATTGTTTAAATATACACCGCCTTTATATATCAATAACATGCTAGTTTAAAGTGGAACTGTCTTTTACTAGTCATTGCTAAACAATTATAAATGAGTCTTTGTAGTTAAATTGGATTGTTTTATTGATATGTGGGTGGGCTAGTTCATTGCATATTTCTTCCAGTTAGTGTTATGTTTTTGATATTTTCTATATATATTGAATTGTTAGGCTGGTGCATGTTTAAAGATGTTAAAAGGAATAATTGTTTAAATTTAGAATCTTTTTGTAGTTTTAATAAAATCTTGATTAATTTGAATTTCAAACTTTTTTTGCAATTGTTTAAATGTGCATTGTCTTTATATTCGGCTCGTGGGTCAATTGGGGGGGGGGCGGGGGGCGGGGGGGGGGTCTCCAGGGGGCCCAAACCGGAGATGGCGGGGGGTGGTTGGAGGTGCTTGCTGCGGGCCGGGCGGGGGGGGCCGGGGAATATATACGATAAATTTAATGTGGAGCCATCTTTTTTTCCTCATTGTAAAATAGTTACAAACAAATACATTTTGGAGAACTGGATTTTATCAATATGTAAATGAGATAATTCTCTTTATATATATATTATTAAAACCAGTCAACACTTAGACAATCAACAATCTCAAACTGTTGACATTTCATAGAATTTTTTTTCCCTTTGAAAAAACTAGAATATAGCTTAAATGACTAAACTATTTTATTATGTAATATTTATATAACACATTTACTAAACAAGTTTATAGAATAATGAAATTGTCTTTTTTGAGATATTTATGTTGTTAAGGAGTTCAGCACATTATAAACATCCTTGGAATGGTAGGGTTGAGATGAAGGATGTATTGTTAAAAGAAAAAAGAAAAAACCTGAAAATAATATTTATATGTACCACGTTGTGTGACATGATGTATTGATTATTTGTATTTGATGGATTGTTTTTTAATGGCAATCCACTTTTCATAGTTTTTACAGCTGCTTTTAATTCCTTTTTCAACCATTTTGTCAGTACTCAAACTCCTAATCACTTTGGTATAAAGTGAAATGGTACCTTCACAAGTATGCTTTGTTGTCAAAATTAGTGGATTTGATACCATGTTCATTATTGTATTAATATCTTTGGATTAAATCATCTACTTAAGACTGAGTAATAAGTGAACCCCAGATGGGATAGTGTCCATTTCCAGATTGACTGCTTTCTACCTAGAATCTGTTCGGACTGGAAATAGATATTTTATTAACATTAAACCATCTGATAACCACAATGTACAGCACTAGTATAAGGCAAAGATAACTGTTTTTGGATAATCTTGTAACCTATTTCTAATCACTGACAATCTTTACACTTCTCAAATGATGAAATTAAAATGGCTGACAATTTTCTGATAGGACTTTTATCAACAATCTGAAAAATGGTAAAGCAACTATGATGGCAACATTTTTACAAGTCAGTATTTAACTGTCTTAGACTATGCTCTCTATTGTTTTTTCCCTGTTAGTAAATATTCAATACAATATAAATTAACATCTCATGACCTCGTATGTTTGTTCATATGCATGTAAGAATAGTTTTTTTCACCATATTTCAGTCATTTACTGTAAGCCTATGTAATCATTGGATACAAGATGATATGATGTTGTAATACTCAGGGCTTATAGCAGATGGCTCTGAAATTGAGTGAAATCCTGAAAGCATACGAGTAATCTTAGAAAGTTATATGATGTTGTTGATATTAGCCTTCTTGGTTTAGAAGGGGCTTGCAGTTGGCATAAACCTGAGGTCTATAGAATATATAGAAACTGACCTAGTGCCACAATAGATGTCGCTAGAATAGAGTGAAAAGAACTGCTTTTACATAATAAATTAATCCCATTGAAGGATTTTTTCCTTAATTTATGATGAATCTTTAAATTTTACTAATTTTGTTTTAATGTCAGTAGTAATTAAGCAAATTTTGAATTAGTTATTATCTTCAACATTGGGGCTTCTCAATTTTTTTAATTTCGCATTAAAATATTATTTAAACTATAATAACTTTAATAATACTTTGATTTATTTTTATTTATATGTGAAGTCCGTGTGAAAGAGAATCTGCTGAAATTACAATAAGGGGCAAACTACGAGAGATTATGACACAAGTTGATTTGGATGAAGTTACAAGTAAAGTGGTAAGTAATTCTAAATTTGTAAATGAAACTACAGTGTTAGCTTTACAGAATATTAGACAATATTATATATTTTTAAATATAATGATTTTTGACAAATTGCAAAAGTTTACAGCTTTTCAAATATGTAACACTGGGTATATAATCTATTCATGAGACAATCATTTACAGATAAAAAATCATTGGAATTTCTTCTGAATTAATATTTGAAACTGTAAGCTGGCTTGGTTAATATAAAACCCAAAATCGCCATTATTACTAATTTCCAACCTTTTCAAAGTATCAGTTGTTGATTTATTATTATGTAAAAG
Organism: Epiperipatus broadwayi; assembly: GCA_028023455.1. Classification (NCBI taxonomy): domain Eukaryota; kingdom Metazoa; phylum Onychophora; class Udeonychophora; order Euonychophora; family Peripatidae; genus Epiperipatus; species Epiperipatus broadwayi. The sequence goes on along the minus strand of JAQFVV010001054.1, from coordinate 94,889 downwards.
TTGGATGTTGGATAAAAGTTGTCATTTTTAATCTAAGAAATAGATTACCATTCATATAAGAAAAGATAAACTTTACTTGCAAATATATTTAAGTGATTCTTTGGGAATCCGGCTTATGAATTATTTAATGTTTTTGGACTTCATTAATCCATGAATAGGTTATTTATAAATATGTAAATATTTGTGTTTGTCTCTATTTCTTTTTTACAGTTAAATCAATACTTTTTAGTTGAATAATATTTATCATGTTTTACATTGATCTAAATGACCGATCATTGACTTTTCATGATTTTGACTAAATGGTTTATTTTTAAACCAAAGTTCAAAGCTTAAATGTAGACGTATATGATATTATCAATCAAAAGTAATATTTTAGTTTGTATCTAAGTCATATAGGGTCACACAACATTGTTTGCTCACAACAATCAGTAATAAATAATATTTATTCTACTCTTGCTGTAACGATTTAGAAAGCTTCATATAATAAAAATTATTTTGGCATAATATTTAGAATTAAGCTGATTTAGAAATTATTGAATTGCTTTTTACAATATCAGCACCAGGTATTCTATTTTTAATTGTCTTGGAATTATGTGATTTGAATGTTTCAGTAATAAAAATATGTGTGATCTAATCTTGTTTTTAGTTTGTAGTTGTAAAAAATTTGCATAAAGATCAGTGATATACTTTCTTGCAGAATTTTCTCAGTGTAAATTTATAAATCTGGGCAAATTTATCAAAATTAAAAAGTTTATGCTTTTACATTATTGCAGAGGATAATTAAATGATGTGTGGTGGAGGTTGAGGATGGAATGTCACGAGTAATTAAAGTGAGGATTGAAATGTCTAAAACAAATTTCAAATAAAAAAAATGAAATTACTGATTAAGAAAGTGGCTTGTATGGAATAGAGTCTCTTAAGAAGAATTAAAAGATTCTTAGATAATTAATTATAGTTATTTGAGAGGAAGTCTGTTGCTATGTTCAGACTACTGATTGACATGATAGGTATTCTACCGATATAAAGCTCAACTGTGACTAACAAATAAACAATGCTCAACCAAGAATACCTTCTGCTGCTCTGTAGGATAGGACATTGGTTCATTAAGGCTAAGTTGATGTTTCTGATACAACCAGTCTTTTACATCACACTCTTTTTCTTCTTCAATCAGTTAAATTAGTATATATTCTAATCTTTATGAACCTTTTATGTTGTTACAGGTTTTCTCTTTATAATAAATGGAGCAATGGGATTGTGTGTGCATGCAACCACATTTCAATCTTTTTTTTTATTTTTTATCTCGAGCCCTCAAAAATTAAGAAAGCAATTATATGGATAGGCTTAATAGGCTGACGGTCCTTTATTGTGATTTTTGCTTGAAGCAGACAATCATTAATGAGTCAATTTGGAACTGGAATTCAGTCAAGAGTTTGAACTGGCAAAAATTGTATGTTTAAGCAGATTTACTTAAGGATCCCTTGCCTGTAATGAAAGTGAACAGGTCTAGAAAATGTGATCTAAAAGTGGCTTGTCTTACATAGCCTAGTTAGGTTGTCATGTCTAGGGGATTACTTATTATTGCTATAGAAATAATAATAATATCAGTAATAGTGTAAAGAGGAAGTAATGGCAATATAAAAAATTGGTATTATAAATCTAATTTTCACCATGGAATATACAAAGTTTATTTAAAATAAACTATTTGAGAATGGCACTCATGTCTAAGGAGCTGTCAAGATTTAAGATTGATATAACTGCTCTTATAGAAAATCATCTTGTGGGGGGAAGAAATTTAATAGAACAAGTGGATGACTAAAACTCTTTTGGAAGGATAGATCAGTAGTTTAATTTATTATCTTTTATTCTTGGAATTCCTCACTGTATTATTGAAAGGGTAATGATGATAAAACTTTCCTTGCACAATGGTTCTAATGCTCATCTTATTAGTCGCCTTTATTCCAACCTTAGAATCAGATAATTCAGAGAAGGAAACCTTTTATTCCTGGTTTTTTGGAAACTTTAATGCACATGTTAGCCAATAATTATTGAAAATAATGGTATTAGTGCTGTAAATTTAAATTGCTTGTTGTTAGTGACTTTTTGCCCAACAAATGAATTGATTATTTTATATACTTTGTTTAGGCAGAAAAACTTCTATAAGGGAACATAGATGCGTCCACACACAAAACAATAATGGCATTTATTAGATTACCTTATAGTTAGTAATCAGAATGTAAGAGAAGTTCATATTAAGCTATTTTTACAAGCATAGGATATTCGATGAATCATGGATTTCTTCACTATAAAATTAAAATAATAGATATATTAAAAAGTAGATAATATTGAAGTAACAGTTTTCTGATAAAAGTCAGAAAGCAGGATTAAATTTAAATACTAAAAAGTAATATTTAATGGATTTTCTCAAAAGAAGAAAATAAAGATTGATAATGAGGAATTAGAAGTTAACAACTATAAATGCCTTGCTCAGGTTATTAGTATACATGGAAATATAATGGATGAAATTTAGATGGAGTTTTTTGATAGAAATAATGTAATATTAATAGGAAATATGCCTATGTCTTTGAAAAGGCAATGTTTTGTCAATTCTTACTTATGAATTTGAGGCTTAGAGACTTGACAACTGAGCAATATAGAGACTTTATACTATTTAATAAAGTATAGAGAGATGTGTGCTAGTAATGACAAGAAAAGATTGTCGAAAACGAAATGCATTGATGAGAGAGCAAACATGTATCACTGATACCATAGAACAAATTAAGAAATTAAAATGTAGTTGAGCTGGATATATTGCTAGAAGAGCTAATAACAGGTGAAGTTGTAGATTAGAACCCAAGACTTTGTAAAAGACCTAGAAAAGAAATAACGTAATATGAATGAATGAAGTAAGGAAGATTACTCATTCAATGTGGAGAAGGGAGGTTAGAGATTGGATTAATCATGGAAAGATCTTCGTCCTGCTATGAATTGATAATGGTTGAAAATGAAGATAACGTATTGCATGTTCATGTTGAAAACTTGTATAATGACTTGCTTATAATATAATATTAAATCCTCTATGCATTTTATTACTGTTTCACAATGCTTTAATTACCGTCTTTTATATAATACAAATATATGAATATAAATATACATGAACATATAATTTATATACATTACATATATATAATTCATATACTTACATATAATTATATACATATATAATTACATATATATATAACTAATAATTACATACATATATAACTATATGTATACAACTTATATACATTCTATATATACATCTTTTAATCATAATTTATTTATTACCTTTTAAATATTATTATATATTATATATTTTACCCTTTTTACATTTTACATTTATCATTTAAAAACTCCTATAATTATATATATTTTATTTTTTATTTTACTCTTATTATTCTTAAATATTTAACTCTTAATTTAATATTTTTTAAACTTTACATTATTATTATTATTCAGTTTATTAACAATCAACATTTATAATTTATTCATTCAATTATTTATGATTTACTTTAATCTATAATATTATTATTTTAAACATATTTTTACCCACCTTTCCTTTTATATCTTCAAAACTCAATTGCTAAATTCAAATTTTAAAAATTACATTTATATTTTTAGTAGCTCCCTCTTTAAATTTTACATTTACATTATTAGCAGTTCTCTCTTCCTAATTTTTATATATCTAAATCTTTCAATTTTTTATTTTATTTTGTATCAAATTTTTTTTCAGGCCCAAATCTCTTATTTAAAATTGGCTTAATATTATTAATATAAATAGCCTCTTTTAGTTTTCTATCTCTTTTATTATCTGTAAATTGTATCATCCTTATACAATTTTTCAACTCATGCCCTGTTTCTAATTTATGTAAATATATCGGTAAATTTTTATCATACTTATGTTGTAATAGTCTTCTATATATTGAATTTTTTGTTTCTCCTATATAATTTACTTTTAGATTATTAATTTGACACTTTTTACAATTAATCTCATATATTCCATTTATTTCCTTATCGGAATTTTATCATAAATACTAAAATACTTATTTTCTTAAATACTAATCATATTTTTTTCTCTTTTTATTAACTATTTTAACATTTAATACATTACCAAATTTTTTATTAATTTTATCTATAACTTTATTTAAATTTTTAACTAAATAATTATTTCCTGTCTTAACTTTATTATTATTTCTTTCTTCTTTATTATTATTATTTATATATTCTATCTTATTTTCTATTAATCTAATATTATCATCTATAAATTTATTTGGATAATCATTATTTATAAATTCTTCTTTAATTATAGATGTATTTACATACTGTATATGCAATATAAACTAAAAAATTGTAGAAAATATGAAAAAAAAAATTTATATATTTTTTTAAATTACAGACAACTAAAATCATGGATATAGAGATCTCAACTACAGGGAGTTATTGAAAAGCATATTCAACAATTAATAGAAAAATAGACATCAAAGTTGATGAATTATAACTCCAGATGTTCTCACAATTATCTTCATGAACATAATGAAGATATTTATAAACATATTAAAATAATCATTAACTTAATATTCTGAATGGTAAAGTTAATTGTTATAATAATGCATTTGTGTTGTTAAAATTGATGGTTTGAACCTATTCTTTTGAAAACAATTCATGAAACAATCACTTAGAGGAATTGAATAATGAAAATAATCAAAATGCTTTTATAGGGTGTAGAAGTTTGGAAATGCCAGAAATAGAATTAATTTAAGAATCTTGAGCTCTAGCAGTCTAACACTCTCCTACTGTATTAAATGTTGATTGGCTGTTGAGACCATCATATTTTCTAATTATTTCTTGAAATATTCCGTGTGTGTTATCATGAAAAGCAGAAGATTTACTAATATTTTAAATTTAGGAAGTTTTTTACAAAAATCATAGTGTTTTAATAAAAATAAATTTTTAATCTTTATGAAATTGACATAGTTATGAGGAGTTTTCTTTTAAGGTATATTATTGCTGACGATTATTTGAAATAATAGAAACATTAGACAAATATTTTTTCAATTTGTAATTATTCTTTTAACAAAATTGCTTATTATCAGGACATCTTTTAAATTTTGTGTTGATATGCTTATGTGTATGTGTTTGTTTAAGATTCGAACCCGTGTAGAAGAAGAACTAAATATGGATCTTTCAGAGTATAAAAGTTTCATCGACCAGGAAATGATCGTAATTCTTGGACAAATGGATTCAGCCACTGAAATATTTGATTATCTTTACTTAGGCTCTGAGTGGAATGCATCAAATTTAGAAGAATTAAGAATTAATGGGTGAGATGTTATATTAATATTGTGTTTTCATTGTCTTAATGGTAGTATCATTTAATCTTTGTAACAATCTTTTCATGTTAAATATAACAAGTTAGAGTGGATTTACCACTACCATATGGTGGAATAAATGGATTTCTAAAACAAATCCTACAATCAGAAAACATTATGTAAAAATTTGTAAATGTAATTAATTCATTTATTTTGTAGAGTTGGTTACATTTTGAATGTCACACGAGAAATTGATAATTTTTATCCCGGTCTTTTTACATACTTAAATATTCGAGTTTATGATGAGGAAGGCGTTGAACTACTTAAGCATTGGGATGCCACCTATAGGTTCATTGCCAAAGCCAAGTAAGTGTTAATAACACATTCACATTAAATTATTGAAATTAGTTTTTTATTTAATTTAATATATATAAAGAAATTGTTTTGTATGCATAATTTTATTGTGATAATGATATTCATGTATATTGTAAATTTTACAGTTCTGAAAAAGATTGTTGGAAAGTTGAAACTGTCGATTATTTTGGAAATTTGAATATAAAAAATATTGTATTAGCATAATGTTAAGTGCATAGAAAAGTATATTGATATTCTTTGTTTATACTGTTTACTATTCTGAGCACGCTCCGAATATTAACCATTTACATGTAAATCAGTAATTAATACTTGTGTTTAGTACAACTCTTCACTCTTTAAAATTTTTTAGCAGGATAAAAGAATTGAATTTAACTAAACTGGTTTAACCTCTACATCATGGCTTATCATTTTTGATATTATAGGAACTGGGGTGATCTGTTTCAGGCTCAGAAACGACCACACAAATTCAGATTTCATTGTAATTTAATATGTAGAAACAATCTATGGAATTTACTTTTTTTTTTTTTTTCTATTTGACTTTGAAGAACATTTTGTATATTTTAAGTTTAATTTTTATATGCTTTCTTTCATTGTGCTTTATATTGTAACAGTACACAACGTCGAACGAGATGGAACAATATCAACAATTACAACCATCCAATAAACAATTATTGATTATTACCATGGAAGGGTTCATGGTTTATATTACAACCATCATTACATGGTGTCAGCCATGCAGCTATACTAATTTCAACTAAGAATATAAAACGTATCCAGGTAGAGTATTTGTCAGCTCTGGCTAGCTCTTGGCATTTATTGGTTTAAGCCAACAGATTTCCCTTTTGGTATATACTGCACCATACTCGTATTAATATTTCCATACCATTCAAACTTGCGACTGTACAAATATAATTGATATACTAATTTAAAGTTAAGATACATCTCATTAAATTTACCCAAAACTCTTATACTATAAAGAAAAATATCCATGATCATCATCAACATCTAGGTAATAATTTGCTCATTCATCAATAATTTAAACAAATAAATTTAAGGTATAGGTGGTTAAATCCTTCTACGGAGACATGAGGGAAATTTATTATATATCTAAGCCCCATATGTCATACTCAATAATCAAATAGCTTATACAATTTATATATTTATATCCCATTTCAATTATGGGTGTGGAACTATTTCTATAAATCTCTAAAATCACTTAATAATGTTATAACTATCATAATCCTAATATTTATATAAACACCTTATACAGTCATCATTGAGGATGATGAATAAATTATAACAGACTAACACAATTCATATCTATCATTCGAACTAGATATGAATACTTAGATCCCTATTAATTATGAGATTAAATCAAACCAATGATGATGACAACCAACTACAGCTATCCCTCTGATGATGATCAGATGATCAGGTATACGTGTTATGAATTAACTAAGTAATGAAACTAAAAGATCAGATGATCAGGTATATGTGTTATGAATTAACTAAGTAATGAAACTAAAAATAACAATAATACTAATAATAATAACCCTAAAGCAAAAATATTATATAATTCTGTTTATAAATTTATTTAAACGCACATTGATTACGTAAGTAATATTTACTAAGGCTGTAACATCAAGAATGGGCGTGTTAAAATGCGATAGTAAGGACCTCTACAGGTCTTAATCACAAGCTTATGTTTTGGAAGAAACATTCCCTTCTTTTTAATAAAACAAATTTCTGATTATCCAATTGACTTTAATTATTATATTAATCAAAATAATATATCAATAAAAAAAAAATATTCTGTGTGTAAACAAATAAGAGAATTAAATACATATACTCCTATTCATTTAAGGTAAGCTGGTCCAAAATGAAGTATTCCAAGAACAAAAAATACCATTCCATTTAACACTTATTCAATATTTTCTCCCACCTTTACTATATATGTTATAAATGCAATACAAAAATCATTTACGCAGTATGTGTGTGTTCACTTTCATACATGTGAATCCATGCTCTACTAATTTGCTCACTTAAGGTAAAAAACCTATTAAGCATTAAGATTTTAGTATAACCTATTCTAACTTATCCTAATTGACATATATCTGTATAGGCAGTCATCCGTACACATTCATGATATGTTGACATATATATCATGTTAAAACATTTTCCCCTTCATATTATAAATTACAAATAAATCATATATATAAAAAACAAATTATTTAAATCTTGAGCAAAGCAACATTTATATCCAATTTAAATATGCAAAATAAATAAAAAAAATATTATAAAATATATACTGACAGATTACTCAAGTACTGTTGGTTATCCTATTAATGTCTAGATAACCTAATAAATGACAATAATAAAAGACATATTAAATGACAATAAAAAAAATAATATTCAAAGATAATAAAAATTAAGTCTAATAACTTCAAAATGTATTTGTAATGTTGTTATGCATAATGATAATTATTAAAAAAATAAGAAGAAATGAGGTTTGATCTATAGAAGATTTAAACGACTACTTTTAAATAAGTACAAAAAAATCATTAATAAATTTTCAAAGTTACCGATCCATTTTTTCAGTTCTCTTTATCTATGTTTTCAGGCTGATTTCTGACACTTCACATTTTCTCTCTTTTTATAATTTTCATAAGACAAATTTAAACTGGACCAAGTTCCTGCCATTCATATATCTTTTTCAGTTCTCTTTATCTATGTTTTCAGGCTGATTTCTGACACTTCACATTTTCTCTCTTTTTATAATTTTCATAAGACAAATTTAAACTGGACCAAGTTCCTGCCATTCATATATCTCTTGAGAACTTCATATAGATCAATTAAAACCTTTTTAATTTTCTTGGCACTTCCAGTGAAAATAAAATAAAAGTTCTAAAAATTGCTTAGTAAGTTAGTTGAGGCTTGATGTTGTGGATTATATACATCTTCTTTCTTCTCTTCCTTCTCTTTAAAGATGATGATAATTCTTTAATAAACTATAGGATATGAATTAGGTCTCCAAGACAAAACGTGGTTCTTGCATTGTTAACCAGGAATACAGCCATTCTCTTGGTCCTATATATGCATAGGTGTGCAGACAAATGCTTAACTCATTGTGGTTTTGATCTTGGGACAAAATTGAATGCGACTAACAATGTATTATTTCTTTTCTAACTGCTGAGAATATATATATATACCGAGTCCATTTTTCTTTGAAGCAACAACTTGTATATTCTTCTTATAAGGCCATTTTACTTTTGATTCTTCTTTGGATGGATCTTTATTTATCATGATAAAAACTCATTTATTTCTTTCATTAAGTTCCTTTCTTTTTTTTAAAACTCTTCTCATAACTCTGGTACATATATTACTTCCTGCCATAACTCAGACACAATATTAATGATTTATCAACACATCTCAGGCTATTTCATATAAAATAATACTTCAACATTTTGTTCCTTGAAAATCCATCTTCTCCCGATAGTATTTTAAACTTTTTTTTTCTTCTCTGATCTTTTTCTTTCACTTACTAGAACTTAAAAATAATAAACCAATTTCTTTTTGATTCAGCCATTTTTATTTCATAATTTATCTGCAGCTGTGTAAAGACTATATGTTAAAGTTTCTTCATTAATCAGCCAAAGATCTTTTTAAAGAAACCACTGTGATCTTAAAAAAACCTTGAAACTGATAACATTTTGTTGTCAGCTTCCTTTAAAATAAAAAAGATTAATTTCTTCCTCTATATCAAAAATCATTCTTCTTCTTGACAATTTTACAACTCAAAATTTATACAACAAAAAAAAAAATCTGAATATATGTGTAAGTAGGATTGCAAATGTCATTATCATTGACTCACACATTTATATTTTTACTTCAGATCACATGTGTTTTCCAGGCTATCTATTTGTTAATCTTAGATTTAAATAAGCAAATAGTTTATACTTTGTCGCTAATTATGAATCAAAATATATAAAATGCGCTAACACGCACAAGCACACAAAGCTAAAAACAAATAAAGCAAATATATATTATTTTAATATCTATTCATTAAATGGCTAAGCGCTTTCAAGGTTCAAGCCCTCATAATCATAGCTGTATTACAAAATCATAGCCGATTATTCTACAAATAAAAAATGAACTTCAAAACACTACAGGGCTTACGTTTAACTTGGAGAATGAAAATGCCCATAAACAAGTTAAATACCTGGACCTACATATGCAGCGAGAACACAACACATATTAATTATAAAATGCTAATCAAACCCCTTGATGTTAGAGGACACTCCCACCCTCTTTCCAATTCACCAACCATAAACTCTCTGGCTTAACCTCGTTTTTGTTTAGAAATATGCACCTATGTAAATTTGAGGCAGATAAAAAAGCTAACCTCACATCATATAGGGACGACCTAATAAAAGTTGGTTTTGATGTGAATGTAATTGACAGGAGGATAAAACAGTTTTTTGCTAAAATAAATGATAAAGTCCCTAACATTGACAAGCAAAGACTCCTATTCCCTTACCTGCCTAGTATGCATAAATGTTTTTATAATATTTTCAATAATAAATACCAGTTACGTTTTCACACACCTCCTAACTCTAACAAATTAATTAATAATACCAAAGACTGCCTCCCACCCTTGCTGACACCTCAAGTGGTCTATAATATTGCCTGCCCTGAAAAATTTTGTAGATCATCATATTATGGTGAGACTAGGGCCTCTCTCTCCACTAGGCTATCGCAACACACTTATTCTTATAATAAAGCTTTGTTGGACACTGCTCATAGTTCAGTTTTTGTGCAGCACCGTGCTTTAGCTGGGCATTATTGTCAACCGGAAAATCCAGTGATGGTATGCAGAGAGCGGCATGATCTAAAAAGAAAGATAAAAGAAGCTTTCTTTATATCTAGAGATGGCGATGCCATCAATAGAAAAGACTCTTGCTACAAAATATCCAAGAAATGGAATGCATAATTATTTCATTTGCATCACTCCAAATCAATTTATTATATTTTGTAATACGGCTATGATTATGAGGGCTTGAACCTTGAAAGCGCTTAGCCATTTAATGAATAGATATTAAAATAATATATATTTGCTTTATTTGTTTTTAGCTTTGGGTGCTTGTGCGTGTTAGCGCATTTTATATATTTTGAATCTTAGATTTAACAACTCAACAATCTATTTTAGCCTGTTTTAATTAAAAAATAAATTATATAATGGAATTACTTTATTATTTAGTAAAATACAAGAGTCTAAAACAACTAACTGTTTCTTATAATATTCATCTTCATTAATTTTTTTTTCATTACTTACTAAGAAAAATCATATATATATAAATATTTATAATACACACACAAAGACACAAAAAAAATTATTTTTTTTGATTTAATAAATCCTCATTTTTTTGTTTGTTTGTTTTTTCTTTCTTATTGATTGATCTTCCTTTCTATTTTCTTTGACAGCACTTTTTTTTCAATCTGGATCTTGTTTTTTTTTATCTTTCTTGACTGGCTTTTTTATTTTCATTTTTGACTGACCTTTCCTTTTTCTTTAATATTCATTTAATATTATATTTGTGTGACCCTTCCATATTTTTCATCCCTTATGTTATTTCATGTTAATCTCTTGTAATTTTTTATCTGTTAAATTTTTTTCATATGTATAAATTTTATTTTCAATGCATTTTGTTTTAGTATGTAATTTTTATTATTATTTCCCTTTTTTAAAAAAATTTTGCCATTAATTTTATCATTTTGCTAATTGTGTATACCTTACAAAACTATTTGAAAATTAAAGTTTTTACATGAATGTCTTTTAAATCACATTTGAGAATTTGGGTTTAATTTTTTTTTTTTAAAAAGTTTTATTAAGTGCACAAAATATTTCAGTTGTTGGATTAGTTTAAATATTAAAATCAATGTAGCTTATAATATTGCTTAACTTTTCATAAAAGAATTTATGCTAACCGATATCTCTCTTGATACTTTCATCTGAGATTTCAACTACCTCTCTAGATATAACATCATGTGAGTCAGCAGTTATCTAATTTAGAAACAATATTATCATTTTGATAAATATGTGAAAAAAAGCTTCGTTAATTAAAAAAATAAGCTGTAATTAGTGTAATGCCATTGTTAATCATAGATAATGCGCTGAATTACGTGATTAATATAATGGAACATTTAGGTACAAAACATGAATATTCCAGATGTTAATGTATTTCTTGTACAATGGATTTTATTACAATTCTTTATATTTATTGCCAAAGATATCTGATTTGTACACTATTAAACATCAGTAATTTATGGATTCCTAGGTTGCTTGTATAGTAGACTTTATTTGTCAATAATAGATATGTTTAATCTGGTGATTATATTAGTAATTTAATGCTATTGTTAGTCATAAATATTGTTATCTCAGAATTTAATATATACCATTGAAATACAGACTTTCAAGCTTTTATTATAATAAAATTTACTACAATATCACATATTAATTGAACAATTGTCAGAAATAATTGAAGATTATTTATATATCATACTTGTAATTGAGTTAGTAATAAAGTAAAATTATTGACAAATGATCAAACATCTAAGAAAAACAGAAATAAAAGCTTTTAAGAAAAAATTATTAATTATTCTTGATGGAATATTGAGTAAATTCTTAAGTATGGAGTGAATTTGTAATGAACTCCTAAGATGGCTAGTAGACTCTTAAGCTATTTGAGAAAACTCTTTAATCAATGAGAAATGGTGATCTTTTAAGCTAGTGAGTTTATTGCAAAATAAAAAGTAAAATTCACAATAAAGAAAAACTTGTATTTTTGATGTGAGCTGCTATATAGAGAAAATAGGATTTAGCTCCGAGGAATAATGCCATTATTGATTTCTTGGGTTTTATTTTCTTCCAGAAATCAATTTATTAATTTTTATAATGACTGAAAAATTCTTTGTGAGTTTGACTCAGTAATTAGCTTAAATTGGTTTCTGTTCTCTATAAAGTAGTTAACTGTTTTGGGACCATAGTGCTGAACATAGTTCATTCTTGAAAATAAATAGTAAACATTACTAAGAATTGTTAATTCTTTAAAAATGTTAATAGTTGAACATAATATTATTAACAGAACTAGTTCTGTTACATACCATAGTTGTTGTTTTTTTTTGTATCTCTGGAACAACTAAACAGGTTATTAATTGTATGCAATTGATTACTCGTGATTGGTGTTGTAACTTGTAAATTTAAATTATAACTATGAGAAAATAATTACTTTGTGTATGTTTGTTTAATGTTAATGAAAACAAACAATACCAGCACACCTTTAAATACCCTTTACACAATGCAAAGAAAATATTATATTCAAATGTTCAAAAGTAGCTTAGAGTTCATTCTCCTAACAGTCTTCTTCGATCTATAACATGCAGCACAAATATTATTATTGTAAAAAATTTAAATGTACAATGCAAATGGTTTATATATATTAAAAACTACAAAAAATTAATTTTTATTAAGAAATTGCTTTAATATTTTCAAAATTGTAAATAACTCTTAACTAATTTTACAGCTTATTAAATATGTACTTTTGAAAATATAAACCTATTCACAGAATAAATAAGTTTGAATACACATATAAGATACATCACAAGCTAGATTTCCAAAAGATTGGCATTGATAGTGTGGAATAATTCTTTAATGAAAATCTTTCATAGACTTTTTTTTTTAAAGATTTGTATTAGTAAAATTAAAACTTATCTTCTTCTGCTTTTGGACTTCATATTATTATTCCCAAATACATATACAAATGGATTTCATACTGGTTTACCATTAATAATCTGTTTATTATTTTAACTGTTGGATACTTTTCGTATAGTATTACTATCATTTAATGGTCAATGAATTTTACTAGCACAGTGTCAGATTGTAATTCTATTTAAAAGGTAATAATCTCTTCTGACTTGCACAATGTCAGCGATGTTAAATGTGAGAATGTTTCAGCCACATGATAAAAACTTTGAGAAAATAAGAACGACCTAAATGCACTCATATAGGCCAATCTTAAGTGTCTTGGAATAATATATGAATATATTAAATCATTCACTTTAATCCATTTCTTTTAATAATCTTATTAACACTTATGAAATATTAAAATTTACTTTATGTTAGCGCAAAATAAATTTTAATATTTTATAAGTATTAATAAAATTATTAAAAGGAATGGATGTAAAGTGAATGATTTAATGTATTCATGTTCTTATTCCAAGACACTTAAGATTGGTCTATATAAATGTATTTAGATTTGAAAATAAGATGGTCGTTCTTATTTTCTCAAAGTCTTTACCTTATGGCTGCAATGGGAATATCCTTGTATTTAACATCGCTGATTTAATATTATAATACAATGCAAGTGAAGAGGGATTATTACCTTCTAAATAGAATTTATTATTTTTTTATTGTAATTATTAATTGTTTTATAATTGCCTTTTTCCCCTTTATTCTCAGGGAGGAAGGTTCAAAGGTCTTGGTTCATTGTCGGATGGGAATCAGTCGGTCAGCTTCAGTGGTGAGGATCCACTAAATGATATTTTTATGGATTGTGCAATGAGTATTTGTTAATACAATTATTAAATTTTTCAGGTCATAGCCTATGCTATGAAAGCCTACAGTTGGTCTTTAGAAGTGGCTTTGAGGCATGTGAAGGAGAAACGGTCATGTGTGAATCCCAATCCTAGTTTCATGAAGCAGTTGGAAGTTTACCAGGGTATTCTTGATGCCAGGTAAGTTTATTATTCTAGTTTTAAGTTGCATTTTTGTGAAAGTTTTTAATCATTCTGAAATTTTATATGCTTGACTTTAAACAAATAAATAAAACAGAATTTACACTTCAATAACCAAAAACAAAGCATCAAATAAATTTTCCTAGCTTATGTTTAATTTCTCCGTTAATAGCTGTATTCCATTCTATATTAGTCTACTTTAGAGCCACCTATAAAAACCAAATCATTCTAAGGGTCCTGTGCTCCAGAGTCTGACCCTCTGCCAGCACACTAAATCATTACAGGGCAAAACGAACGGGCTTCAGACACTCAGGGTTGTCAGAGATTTACTTATTCAAGTACTAACTGAAACTGACATTGCCTAACTGCAGTGATCAAATGAGAACCAGTATGTTCAACCATGTATGATTTTTAGGCAGCCTTCATGAGTGATGTCAGCTGATTGGACATATTCATTCAACAACTACCTTTATTTCATATTACTCAAGCATATAACTTGAAAGGGTCAACACCCAAAGTTTTTGAACTCAAATCAACTTACTTGTCTGTGTGAATAAGTCTGAAAATAGGTTGGAAACTTTAGTAAATCTCAGATACTAAAAAAGATCAAATATATCGTAATTAATTTGAATTTTCCCCCCCCTCTAACCTATCTGGACATGTAGCAAATGATAACTGAGCAAAGTGAAAAGTGTTAAGTAATTTCAGTTTCTGAGGAATTCGAGGTCGTCACTTGAAAAGTCTTAATTATGTTGAGTAAAATTAAGATTGGTGATACTTTCTATATGCAGCATTGCAATGCCGAATGAACATAAATATCAAGGAAGTTGGAAAAACAAACATTAAAGATGAGTTTTACATCTACAAGGAAAAGTTTAAACTCGATTTTAAATAAATATAATCATTCTCCCATCGTATTTTGATTTAATTGAACATTGCCATCTTGTTTTTATCAAATCTAAAAATTATATTTATGTAGTTTGTTGCAGTGGTAGAATGGCAGACTTTGGTGCTCGTGGTCTCTGGATTGTAGTTCAGCTTTGTCACTTTTGATATTCAAATTTATTATGAATTCTCAAGAGCAATAAACCAGTTGAATATTTGTTTTATTTAATGAAAATAGTCTTTAATATAACATTAGAATGAATTTATTTAGTGTATTTTTTTTATATATCTGTTAAATAAGCAAATATTTTATCTAGCGCTGTGCTTGCAATTATATTTCATTCCAATATCAGCCTTTCAAGCTAATTGAGCACGTGCCTTTTGAGTGTTAAATAAATGAATACTATATCTTGGATTGAAGAAGAGAATATTCATTTATTTAACACTCAAAAGGCGCGTGCTCAATTAGCTTGAAAAGCTGATATTGGAATGAAATATAATTGCAAGCACGGCGCTAGATAAAATATTTGCTTATTTACTCATAATTAAGTTTCAGTAAGAATGACATTTAGTAAATTCTAAGTAATTACACCGATGTCATTCAGCCAAAAAACATCGTAAATAGTAATTTAAAGTGAGAATCTACCCACGCTCTCTTTAACAGTGCTTCAGATTTGCTCATATAAAAGAATTTGAGTCGTAGGAATAAGAGGATTCTTTTTATTCCTGCATAAATACTATATCTTGAATTGAAGAAGAGAGTATTCATTTATTTAACATGCAAAAGGCGCATGCTCAATTAGCTTGAAAGGCTGATATTGGAAAGAAATATATACCTGTTAGTAAAATATCGTAAAAGAATGTGTAATAATTAGGAGAATATATAGAACATATTGCCAATGATATTTTACAGAAGCACATTATTTTTTTTTAAGAAATTGCTGTTTTACTCAGAATATCTGAAAGTATACTTTATAGATTCTTGATTTTACAATTAACTGCTTTTTTAAAAAATGGATTTCATTTTTACTTTTGTAGCAAACAGCGGCACAACTTATTATGGCGTTCTAAGTCTGAAAATGATTTAAAGCATCGTCGTCATAGTGATTGCAGTGAGATAGGAGATCCTATTGATAGTAGTCCAGAGTACAATTTGCATGACTACTCTTATTTAGATATTCCTCCATCAGTTCGACCCAAATCCTGGTCTCCAGATGAGGCTACTGTGAAGCGCTTGTTCCCTGAAGAGTTTGCAGGTAGTGGATAATAAATAAATTATTTTATTATAAATTGATAGAATGAGAAGAATGAAATGTTCTAATTTAAAATTAATTTTTTTTGTTGATAATGTTTTTTAAGACATTTTTTATAAATATATTGTTGTTTTGAATATGATTTAACTCATGAATTCCCAGTAAGCTTAATATTGATCTCTTTGAAAAGAGTCAATATACCTATAAAGGTTGATTGGGAGTTAAGAAGTCTTAAACTCTTTTGTGGGTTATTGAACTGTGGGTAATCATCTGAGAGTTGATTAAATGTGATCTAAGTTATATTTTTAGTTTTAGTTTTTTATATACTTATTTCTTCACTAAATTCAATGTATTTTAAAACCTCTTTGTTTAGAAGGCTTGTCATGTATTTTTGTGCCGCTTGTATAGCGCTTTGCCTTGCTTATTGTTCGCATGAATGTTACATGACCATTATATACAATTTCTTTTGTTTTGATGAACAGTTATTATATAGATTTAAAGCATAATGAGAATGGTCAAAATTTAAACATACATTAATTTTATATTTATTTTATGGTGGATACAGTTTATGAAATCATTAAATTATATGAATAGTTGTAAGTATAAATATTTTATAATTATTTTTCAGATATGATTGCTTTATTGTTTTTGATTCTTTTTATTTAATTTTGAGGAATTTAATAAATATATCCATAAGATTAACTAAAAATAATGCTTCAGATTTGAATGAAATCAATAGGAAATTATCTGATATACTATTAAGATCTGCAACAAAGATTGCTGGTAAAAGAGAGCAACAATTTGCCAGCAAATTTTTTCCCGAGACATGACAATGTATGTAGAAAAGAATGAATGTGAAGATACATAAAATTGATACATTAAGAAGAATTTTGCAAAATAGTAGGAAAAAGAGTTAATAACGATATAAACAAATATAATTGTGGAATTTGCAAGGAAGATATTGAAGAGAATAAAATTCTCAAAAGCACAAAACATCTTGAAATTAGTAGAAAACTTATTTCTGCAATAAGAAGAAAAGATGGAACTATCGCAAAAAAGAGAGATGGCATGATGAAATGTGTTGAAGAGTATTATGAAGATTTATATAGCAATAAAGAACAAGAAATTGCTTACATCTTCTGAATTGCCCAGTATTTTAAATGAAGAAGTGAAACATGCAATTAAATCTTTGAAAAGGGAAAACCTCCTGATAATGATGAAATTTTAATCAATATGTTTAAAAAAGCAGGTGAAGATGTAGAAAAATTATTGGCAATGGTATATACCAAATGTCTAAACAATAAAGCTTTAACAGATGATTGGATGAATTCAGTAGTAATTTTGATATTTAAAAAAGGCGATAAATAAGATATTAGAAATTACAGATTAAAGTCTTTTATCACTTCTATCCAAAATTTTTATTAGGATAGGCTTGATATTTAAACATGATGTTTGAAATGTTTGATTCAAAATTATTTGATTCTTTGTAAATCTCAACATTTTGATATATTTAATCTATTTCTACTTTTTTTACTAAATTATTCAGGTGGCTAAAACTGGCTTCCGCTAAATAAGAACCCAGAAAAGCTAACAATTCAAGACCCAAATATACATTTTAATCCTGTGTATATTTGCAGTATGATTTTTGACTTTCAAAAATCTTGTATTTTCATTTGTTTTGAACAAAAAAATTTAATATAAAATCTTATCTAATTTCAAATAATTTTTCTTATAGTGAAATACCTATTACCATTATATGACATTAAATTTTTAATCAATCGATGAGAGTACATTCTATTATAGAGATCTTTAAGGTCATCTTTCATATCTTCTTTCAATTTTTTCAAATAATTGGTATATTAATATATCATCAGCAAAAATTTTATGTTTTTTGAGACTGGAGAGATGTCTTAAATTTTCAAAATATTGAAAAACTAATTGGTTTAATATTGAAATAAAGATTAATTTTAGAATGAGAATAATTGTCTGTGCTTGAATATTTTTTTTGTAATTTATTTTAAATAAGATTAAATTGTGAAAACGTCTATTATGTAAAATATATGCTTTTTAAATGAAATAATTATATTCCTATAAACTCATCAATTTGTAGGAGAAATTCTACAACTATATTGAAAATTTTGACTAATCTCTGCATACTATCATTTTTGGACAGCAACTACACATCCATATGTAACAAGAAATTATTATTTATTATCACTTTTATTGAGGTAAAATTAATTTTTCATGAACTGTATGAGACTTCTTTCACAATTAAAAATGATATGTTGTAAAATGCTTCCTTTCTACCATCACCATTTTTAGAAAATGAATGATTTAAAAAATGATTAAAGGCCCACTTTTGAACCTAAAATTTTTAAAATATTCTAAATTATTTTCTTTTTATTAGAATAGTACTAACAATAATAATTTATCGTAATCATTATTTTCATTAATTATTGACCCACTGAATCCAGTTTAAGATTTCAATTGGCCACCTATTATCATCTCTTCTACCAATATGTCGAGCCCAACTCCAATTCAGTTTCTTAATTCTTTCAGTGATAGTAATACCTGTTTGTTCTTTCACCTTTTACTCCTATCATGCATATTTCCATACTTTGTCCAATGGTCTTAAGTCTCTATTGCTTTTCTGTTAAATGTCTAAGTTCCAGATCCATAAGTAAGAACTAATAAAACACATTAATTAAAAACTTTTTCCTTTTAATATTAAGTTATTTCTATCAAAAGCATTCCATCCAACTATAATTCTATGATTAATTTCATCCATTATGTTTCATCTGTATTAAGAATCTGACCAAGATATTTGTAACTGTTAACTTCTCTTAATTTAAAATTATCATTCTTTACTTTTTCTTTTTTGTTGTTGTTGTTGTTGAGAAAATCCATTGATCATTACTTTAGTTCTTTAGCAGTTGTCTTTAATCCTACTTTTTTACTATCATCTGATAACTTTTGTAACATTTCCTGAAACCCTGAACCATCATCTGCAGAATCTAGATGACCTAAATAATATCCATTTACTTTGGATCTCTTAATTCCCATTTACTGCTGCAAACAGTTTTGGAGATATGGATTTACCCTGTCACACCCCCTTCTCAATTTTAATCTTCTTAGTTTAATAAGGTAATGTAATCATGGTGGTTGTATGATGATAAATATTTTTCAGATTATTTACAATATCCTGGGTCTATATTTTTTATGATTCAGTGTTTACAGAAATGCTTATAGAATCAAATGTCTTTTCATAGTCTACAAATTTAAAACATAATGGCAAGTCATATTTATTGATCGTTTCTATAACTTCTCTCAATATTTGGAAGTGATCCACAGTTGGGATTTTTATATTTAACTTGAAATAAAAATGTAAAGGTTGGGTGGGTCAGAAATTAATTAAGTCACTCCCTCTTTTTTATAACCAGGGATTTTACTTAACTAATTTGTGGTTCTCCCTCTCCATTTCATGCTAGTATTTCAAGTTAAATATAAAATCTCAATTGTGATTGAAGAAACAGTTATTTTGTTTGTTTTTAGTCCAAAATAAATAAAAGTGTTATTATAAAAAATTTTTTTTATATCTATTATTATATATTTTTTATACTATTGTTTGTAAGTATTTTTTTGTATTTATTAAAGATTTCATATCTACATGTAATATTATTTTGTATGATAAATTATTATTGAAATATATATTTCAATCATCAAATAAATTTCGTTAGTGCTAATATAATACCCCACCGTTAAAATCTTGTTTTACCAATCTGTGGGGTAATTAGGCGTGGTTTAGTACAGGGACAGAGTGCCATACTTTGGAGTGAACAGTTCTGGGATTTCTGGCTCTTAAACGTTTTATAAACTCCTGAGTATTAATAAGTTCATTTGATTATTTATTTTAGCCCTGCATTGATTTGTGCACTGATAACGTGTCAAGACTCCAGAGTATAAGGTCTTTAGATCGATTCTAGTGATGCTCAAACTTCTTATGAACGTTTGAGCAATAAAGTTGTTCGATTATTTTAAATTTTTTTTAGACATTAAAAAAGATTAAAGGTTTTGTGTTGAAGATTAAAAAAAAAACATGAATTGAAAGTTATATTTGTACATAGATTACTCTTCAAAATCTGAATAAATTTAACATTTTTTATATAGTATTTACATGTCATTTGAGAGTTATATTTGAAATGGGATTGATACTTAAAAAAAGATTAGGAACCGCTGAAGTAACTTACAGTCCATACTATTATTTAATATATCTAATAAATGAATGGCAATATTAATATTTTTTCATTAAAACATCACATGACTATCATCCCCCCCCCCACACACACAAGCTATTAAAACAGCAGCAATTCTCTCCATACAATAGTGCCATTTTAAAGTCCAAGTTATAATAATCAACAGATACCAGTAGGTTTGTGTATTTAAATCACTATCTAATGGCTACTTAATCAATATCTCTAGACTAGATTCTAACTTATGGCAGTCATCACTGAGGAGCCTAGACTCAGCAATGAGCCCAAATTGAAAACATAGGAATGTTTTCAGTTCAGACTAATTTGCTTGTATAGTCACACAGATCTAAACCCAACTTCAATATCTAAATATTTTGTTGTCTTTGGTTTGGATTGATATTAAACTATTAAATTATCATATGACCACCATTTTTTTTTTTTGTACTAGCTATTAAAAATAGTTGCAAAATAGATAAAAGATATTTTCTGGAGGGATGCGTTAGATCCAAAGGTCTAGGTGTATTGATCTCAGATCCATGGTTCCTCACTGATGACAGTCATAAGTTAGAAACTAGTCTGGAGATATAGGAATTTAAATGCACTGTCATTTATTGATTGTTATTGACAGCACTATTTTTTGGAAAAAGTTGCTACTATTTTAATAGCTTGTGCAAAGAAAAGAAATATCAATCCTAGCCAAGGAATGTTGGTGACTTTAGTTATTAAAAAGGCAAAGACATTAAAATATATAGAAATCTGTATAGTTATACAGGCAAATTAGCCTAGAGTGAAACCATTATTGGCATTTTAAGTCGGAACTTATTGCTTTATAGTTGACTAAATAGGTTGTTGGAGAGATGCATCTGATCCGAAAGATCTAAGTGCATTGCTTTTAGATCCAAGGCTCCTCACCGATCGTAGCCATAAGTTAGAAACTCCTAATCCGGGGATATTGCTTGAATAGGCACTAGATAAGGATTTAAATACATAAAACTTCATCTATTTGTTACTGTAATTTGCACTATGTGATACTATTTTTTGAAGAGAGTCGCAGATATTTGTTCGTACATGGAGGTAAAAGTGATAACATTAAATACAACTTTACTTTTTTTCACTGCGATCCATTTTTCCAAAAATAACTATTGTATTCAATAAAAAACAAAAATGAAAATATGAAATTATATAGTTAAGTATGTTCATTCAAAATGCACTCTCTCAACACTTAGATTTTCTGTTCATTATTGAGTCTATATTATTAATTTTCTGCTTCCTATTATTATATTCAGCATAAACCATCTGTACTTCTTTAGGCTTAAAAACATTACCAAATGTCTGTATTCTAAAAATACTGACTACAGTGTAGGTTCTATTGTTCATTATCATTTTTAATCATTATCATTTCACTGCAATGAAGGTCTTTCCACATTTAATTCTGCTTCTCTTATCTCTTCTAACCTCTTCTCCACATTACATCAGAATATTTCCTTATTTCATCCATCCATCTCACACGTGATTTGTTTCTAGGTCTTCTACACTCCCTTAGGTTCCTGTTTAAGACTTTAACTATCCCTCTGTCATCATCTCTTCTAACTATATGTTTAGCTCAACTAAATGCTGTTTAACCTTTACATTAATGTTCACTCGCCATTCATCATAATAGACTAAGATCAAATTGGGTGCTGATGTATATGAACATTATCTGGGAACAATTTTATCTTTATTATTATTGATTAATTGATTCAACATATTCAATGAACAAAAACTTACATTATAATCTTTTTCACGTTATATCTTCCATTTTGGTGAAACAGAATGTATATAAGAAAAAAACCTTTCAAGATTTATTGTCAGTAATATTATTCCTTTTATCTTATCACCAAATGTGGATTTGTTGTTTATTATCCTACTGTATTATCAATATTTTTAGAATACGAAATGATATTTGGTTATGTTTTTATTCCTAAAGACTTTTAGATGTTTTGCACTGGACATTATAATGAATAGAAAATCTAATTGTGTTTGACTGAATGCAGTTTATAACGTGCAATTAACTCTGTATAATTTTATATTTCCATTTTTTGTTTGCTGCTATGGAAAAGTTTGTTTCTGAATTTTGGGGAAAGAAAATTTTTAAAGAGGAAGTGGACAATTTATTTTAAAAAAAAAATATATTTTATAACAAAAAAAAAATGTTGTAAAAAAAAAAAACTTTTTTTTAAATTTTTTTAAATATTTTCTCCTCCAATAAAAAAAAAATGCTGGGGTTAAAGTCTATCTTTTCAAGAGTGTTCAGTACTGAAAATGCATTAAGATTATATTTGATATTATCAATGTTTGAAGGGGTATTAATATTGCCTTAATTTATAACAGTTTAATGATGGAGATATCTTAGTTTTTTAATGTAATCATCATTAAATAAATGGTATGCAATCTTACTAAAGAATAGTGTAAAAAAGTTTTAGTTGATAGAAGTATAGTAATCAAGTGGCAGAATCGAGAGCTAACAATCATGAATCAAAGTGGGAAGTAAAAAAAGACGTATGATTATCTTATTACATTGGTATCGTATATCACATGACATCTGCTGCAACCGACCACATTAATGTTATTAATTTTTTTTAAAAAATATTTTGATACCTATATTTTCTTAAAGTCTTTGCTTGATTATAGTTACAGTATAACTATGATCAGATAATTAAGAAAAGCAATTATAAGAATAGAATTTTTACAGCTAAACCACATTGCTTCTCTTAAGAAACTTATTGATCAATCAGTGAAGTCTTCTTTCATGGGAAATAAGCCCATCCCCCATTATTTTTCATAATTTCTGCCATGAGAAGTGATCTTTAATAAAGGTGATACAACCTCTTAGACTGTAGTCTTTTGAATTGAGAAAGTAGCATATGCTATTCATCAAACGAGTATAGTTAAACAATCTTAGTATTATGAAATTTGAAGTTGCCACAAAGTCAGATGAATGCGGATTCCTCAAAATATTTTGCTCAAAATCATCAATTTGAATATCATATGGGTAAGTCAGCAGAAGACACTCTGGTATTTGTTATGGCTAAAAAGATTGTTAGATAAAACTGCAGTTATTACGTGCCAATGCCTTCTGGCAAACAGTTGAAAACTGAGAGTATGGTAATAGTTTTGGATTCAAAAACTAATGTTGATTGAAAGTTTATCAACATTAATAGAAGTCATTATATATTCCTTGCACTCCTCATATACACTTTAATGCAAAATTTTTTTTAATGATTTCTTTAATTTTTCTGACAGTTTCGACTGTTCTGCAGACTTCATCAGAGCTACAATATTGAATGATATAAACATACAACCATTACTTCATATACATATAAAAATTTATATACATACATATGTTTGTCAAAAATATATACATACATATATATATAGTTGAAACTGTCAGGAAGATGAAGAAATCATTAAAAAAAATTTTGGATTAAAGTGTACATGAGGGGAGTTATTGTAAGCAATATAAAATGCAAAGAAAGTAAAAGGAGAAAAATAAGAATATACTTTTAAATGGAAGTCATTGCAGAGGATACAGTAGGTTTTGCATGTGAAGAAGCTTTCAGATCCCGCTATCTAAGTAATAGCTATGAAATGACTTAATAAATATAGAGCTGTCTGGTAGTATCTCAATGGATTATTTTTTTTGTAGGGCTTGTTAAACATGATCTGATATTATCAATGAATTTTGCCTAAAGCGGTGAGCTATTTTTATATAAAATCCTTAATTTTAATACTTTAAAATTTGTGTAGAGTACTGAAGTTATCCATCTTATAGAAAATTTAAGCTGTCGTTTGTATCAATCAAAAACAAGTATACACCTGGGTCTTGTTTTACGCGATAGATAGGTTCCTCAGAAAACACGCGCAAATGAAATCGCGCAAAAATAGACGTAACTTACATTGAAAAGGGGGGGATGCAGTCTGTGATTTTTCAAAATTCGCGTAAAAGCAAAGCACCAACGTAAAATTACTTTGAAATTCGCACAAATAAAAAATAAGGAAATAAAATATGACTAATAAAAAATTTCAAATTTGAAAAAAATTGATACAAGACAAACTTTTTTTAACTATAATATTTAATTTTATTCAAAATAATATATTTTTATGCATAATTTACAGTACAGTAATTTTATACACGTTTTAATTATTATGATTTTCTGGTGACAATGTAATTAGTAATTAATCTTTGAGACGATGATTTTATTAATTGTTTACGAAGCTCGCGATATCCAGACATACAACCATTTAGCTCTCGTTGGAATTTAAGAGCACGTTAATGATTCATGTCATTAATAAGAAAATAATAATTGATTACGTTCTTTTTTAAAAAGCAAAAACAGAATGTGATTTAAAATGCAAAATTAACACGCATAATGTTTGAACAAATTTACATTATAATCTTGTAAAATTCAATAGGTGTATACATAAAATGTGGAAATCATGATTTTAATTTCATTATTGCATAAAATCTTACTATTATAAAGCACTGAAAATATTGAAATTACTAAGATGAAAGTCGAATTCCAATAATGTGCTATTACTTTCAATATAACGTAAGTGCGTGAAATTTATTATTTAAAGTAATAGCACATTATCGGAAATCAACTTCCGGTGAAACATGAATCGCGTAACTTCAAAATCGTGTTAAATAAGTCCACGTAAAAAGAGACCCAGGTGTATAATAAATAATTTGCTTCAAGGCAGGTTTTATGATTGCAAAAAGTAATTAGTAAAGTGTTCTATTAATGAAAATTTTATAGAATATTGAAATTATTAAAATTAAAAGTAAAACAAAATGTTGGTGCTGCTTTGGAAATTTATATTTTATTTAATGAAGGAATTCTGCTTTGAATTCTGGAAAGAGAACAGGGATGGGGGTGGAGTTGCAGAATATAAAAAAGAAATTTTGGCTTAAAGCAATTACTTAAAACAATGTTTCCCTTCATATAGGAATCTGGTGCAGTAATCAAGTGACAGATGAGCTTAAGATCCACAAATCACTCCCAAATCTACCATTTTGAGCAATAAAACCATTTAGTTGTCGACAAATAAAGGATTATTTAATTATTAAATCATCATATGAAAAAGACTTATAATGCAGGAGTAGCTGATATATCACAATAATGTGCCAATTTTTTCACACATAAATTTGTAACTTTTGTATTGATATTCAGGTTTTGCATAATATACAGTATGAGAGGACGGACTACTAACCTTAAGCAAATCCAAGGGCCACATTAAAAAAAATAAAATCCAAGGGCCGGATTCAAAATAATAAATACAGTACATATATTAAATTATTGAAGAGTTTTAAGTTAAGTTTATAAACAAACTGAACAGAACTAATTACATCATAATCATGTTCATATTGCTCAGAGCAAGTGTTTTAAATCAAAACAGTGTAAGACCATTCTTTTGCCAAATATTTGAAAGATCCATGGGTATACAGTGATGTAAAAACACCAGATGATCATATCAACATCAAGATTCAAATTTTTTTTTTTTTTTTCACTGAGAGCAGGCCACGGGAATCCTTACCACTGGCTGCCTGCTTATGGTTCATGAATCATGTTTTGGACAGTTCTGTAGTATGTTATACAGTATTTAGCCTTTTTTTTTTTTGCAATATAATAAACTATAATAGAAAAAGTTTAAATATTGCTTATTTAAATAAGACTTCTGTTCGGAGTCTATTTTATTTTCACCAAACTGTTAATGTAAACCTTAAGAAGAACATTTTTCAAATTTTAATTATTAAGATATGAACTTATTTTGTTATTTATCGATTTTATTGATGAAAGTAATTTTCCTAAGAAGCAAAGAACCAACAATTTCAGAATGAAACTTAAAAAAATAATTATGAATTCATTCTGGATTTATTCTCAGAGTTAGACAAATGTGAAACAGAAAGAATGTGGAGTAAAAAAGTTTTTTTATTTTGTTCGTCTCATTGAATTTGAACAAGATCTACTCCTATTGCTGTAATCAGAGTTTTAATGTTCTGTATTTGGTGCATTCATTGTAGGTTGGCCATTCTTGTATTGCAACTGTGAGGTAAGTGTTAACTGTATAGGAAGTATAGGTTTATTAATGTATCACTAATAAAACTTTAATAATTGCTTTTTATTATCAATCTAATAAAAAAAAAATTTTGTTTCAGAAGATGCTACTTCATCCCGGGAACACTCGATCAAAGAAAGTCCTTCAGAAGCCGTTTCTGAAGAAAAACAATCAAACAATTTTTTATTTGGATTATCTGAAATGAAAGAAAGACCAAACCAATTATCTTTTCTTAAAAATGAGCCTGTTAGTTTTCAAATTGGAGAAACAGAAATACCTAGTCCGTCGCCACCACCATATTTAGTTATTTCTGGAGTGACTGAGGCAGAATCATCCGACTGGACAGAATCAGTAGACAGTAACTTACAGACTATGTCTCTTGAATCCAAAACATCAAATAAATTTGATAATCCACGTGTACGTAAGGTCTCATCAGTAAAAGATCGGATCAATGAATTAGAACATAGTAAACAAATAGAACTTTCTGCTTCCAAAAAATCTATTCCAGAAAGTATGCATCCAGAGAGTCGGGGTTTAGTCTTAAATTTAGCAACACAATTTGAAGGTAAGGTCAATACCCCTTCTCCTGTTGAGGAACAATCTGTTTTGGCTGTTCTTAGTCAATCAGTGGAAACAAAGTCTTCACCCAGCAGAACAATCGCCATTCCAAACCTTTCAAAATCAGAAATTCTGTCTTCCAGATCATTAGAAGAATGTAGCATTAGAAAACCACCTATCCCCCCTTTGAGTAGTAGTGTTCCAAGCAGTGGTGATTTAGAAAGTTCAGGAGATCGTTTGGAGCAATATATGAAAGAAGCCATTCCTTGGAATGCTGGTACTGTAAAGCGTCAGAAAAAAGATTATGAGGAAAAGGTAAAACAAACTTCTGGAGAATCTCCTGAATTGATTCGGCGGAATTCTGAAGGTTCTTTAGGAAGTCCAGTTCACAGTAGCAATGAAGAAATCTTCGATTCTACTGAAAGTAAGCAAAAAGTTTTAACCCATAGACAAAAAAAAGAATCTTCCAGTCGCAAGGTACAGACTCTAGAACCTTGCAGGAAATCTCAGCCGTTCCAAACACTACAAATTAAATGCTGTGAACATGCAAAATATAAAAAGCTTTTGTTTGAATGCCCAATATCTGCCGTTGAACTTGAAGAAATACCTATACCTGGGACAGTCCGAAGAGCGAAGCAACAATTAGAATCTAGACGTATAAAAAGGACTAATTCTTTTGATGGTGGATTAGTATACAAAAATGGTAATTTAATTCCCATTGACAAAGCATTAAGGCCAATCCATCGTTCACTAAGTTGGAGGACAGAAACACTTTTCTCTAGGAATGTAAATGAAACACCAGAATGCCAAACATCTAATCAAAGGGATCAAACATTTGCAAGCTCAGGGTCTGGAGGAAGTTCAGGTAGAAGAAAAAACTCAGGTGAGTTTGCAGGGTAATTTTTACCTGTGTGCATGTAGTCTAAATTGAGGTATTATGGGTAAGTTTGAGATGTTTTTTTTTATCTTTTGCACTTACATATATCATTCCTCTGTGTTTTTTCCTAACTATTCTTTTGCACATTTCTTTCACTTTTCAAGCAATAATCCTATGCTTTTCTTTTTCAATCAGATATTTCTTCTTCTCAGTATTTTCTTTCTGGTTATTCATGTACAGATTTTGCTTTTCTCTTTTTGTTACATGTTGGTTTTATAATTTTTTTGTTGTTTAAAATTGTAAACGAAATTGTTTTATAAACAAATAGCTAAAAATAAAAGATATACATTAGATGATCTTAAGTGTTATTTGTGTTGTTGTTCGATAAAGTTACAAGATTCTTGTGCAGGAATTAGTCTATTACCTCTGATTTATTAATCATCGTGATCAGCAGCAAAGAATTTAATGATAGTGTTCCACATGAAGAATATTGATTGCTAAATGCAAATATATATATATATTTATGGACTATCCAATCATTTACATACTAAAATTAAGAATAAGTTCTTTCCCGTTGCTTATTGGGATTCCATTAATAAATTAACAATAAATACTTATATTTGATCGCTCTTACTCTCTTGAAATTTTAGAATTTTTATAATCATATAAATTTTTAAACACTGTCACTCCATTAGTCTCATTTGAAGAAATGTCAAGTTTTAAAAGTTGCCTTTTTAGAAGCAGACTATACAAGCCTATGAGATGCCGTTTGTATGGAAATCAGCAGTAATGTTTTCGGAGCTACATTGTTCAGGATTATAAATAACGATCCATGTACACGCAAACCAGATTCGGAATTGCGAATTAACAGTTTGTCTTGAAGGTTTAGAATCAGAGCAAAAGTGAAGCAAGGAAAAAGCTATTCTAAAAGAAGTAGCAATTATAAGAGGTGTGTTCAAAAAGTTATGGTTATTGACATACTTACTTTAAAATGTTGAGTATTATAAGAAATTTCACTCTATCTCAAATTAAGATGATTTGACTTATCAGGTGTATAAATGATTGGTCTTCACATGTAGGACATTCTTTATGTGTTGTTTACACTGTAGTACTTACTCTCAATAAATTAAAACATTTAGATATATACATAATAAAGGGAGTAATGATGATAAAAAATGATTAAGAAAAAAAGTTTTTTTTTTTTTGTTGATGTCATAATATCTTTTGAATTTTGAAGATAAATATATTTATACCCACTGTCTATTCATTTCATTCTTCTATTGCCTTTTAATTTCATTATTGGACTTTTCATTTATAGTTACAACATAAATTTAATAGCAAGTATAGTTATAAACATTTTGCTAATATGGAAATGGACTGCAAAGCAGTACTCAGGTGAATAAACAGTGGAAACCATTTCAGTAGAGATAGAAGCATGCTGATGAGAAATTTATATTAATGGTTAAAAGTTTTATTAATTGATCAAGAGATGATAGAATAAGACCAAAGACTTCCATTTTTTTTTTTTTTTAGGATGTGGATGAGTTGGTAAGCAGTTATTCAATTGTTTTCTCATTTGTTCTAACAAAATCTATCTTGGCATTATAGCTAATTTTCTTTGATAATTTTATTGCCTATTATGACTTAACCTAAGGATTAAGTGATGGATTCAAAAGCTAAAGGTCCTGGATCAATCTCAATCTGTCACTTCCAGTCCTCAAATGCCAATGCTTGAACCTCTCATGCAACTAACCATTTGGTTATCAAATGAAATAATGTAAAATGTCTTTTATCAAAGGCAGATTTCCTTGGTGTAAAATATAAAACTTCTCTATTATTTAAATGGAAAACAAAAATAAAAAAAAATTGTGTTATTTTCTGAAATTAAGAGAAATATATACAAATTTATTCACACGGACATTTCGAAGTCTTCATATTTGTGCGTCTTTCCAGGATTATATTTTTATAATAAAATTTTCAATATTTTTAAAGGTCGTAGATCATAGATTTACATTTTTCCAAATTAGTTTCCATGAAAAAAACAAAAGAATATTTGATAGTTGCCATGGAAAGATTCTCAGATAAACTTCAGTAGTTCCCAGAATCTCAATGGATATGAAGTTCACATAAGTGCCTATAAAGAGCAGTAGAAGATTTATATGTCAAAGACAACAGTCAAGTTATTTGGGAACAAAAAAGAGGATATTAACATGAAGATAGATTTGGTCATCTCTTTAAAAAGTTATAAATTTGGGTTCTGGCACAGACGTCAAGAGATGCCATCTATTGTTTCAATTGTTTGTATTAGAAAATTATGACATTCCATGCACCTTCTTGTCAGAGATTATAATGGTGAAATTGATCTTTGAAACAGGCAAAACTCTCCATACAGTAATGTCTCTCAATGCAAGTCAGAACAATCAATGGATGCCAGAAGGCTTGTGTATAAAATCCCTATCTAGTGTCTACTCATCCAATATCCCACACTAGTTACTGGCTTGTGGCCTTCATTAGTGAGGAGCCTTGGATCTAAGAGCACTTCACCTAGATCTTAGGATCTAATGCAACCCTCCAGCAACCACCTTTTATCTCTACTTAACTACACAACTATGAGAATAAAATTTGAAAACACAATAAAATTTTCAATCTAAGCTCATTAACTCATATAGTCATATAGATCTGAATTCAATTTAGTACCCATACATTTTGGTGTCTTTGGTTTTTATTACCATAGCCACTACTATCCTACTAGGTAGGATTGGTATTAAACCACCAAACATCACTTGTTCACCATTTCTTATGCTTGCTCATAAAAATATTATTAAAACAGGCAAAACTCTATACAGTAGTGCCACTCAGTGCAAGCCAGAGTTCAAGGGATGCCAGAAGGTTTGTGCATGAAATCCCTATCTAGTGCCTACTCATCCACTATCTCCAGACTAGACTGAGTTCAGACCTATATGAGTTATGGAGCTTAGATTGAAAATATTATTGTGTTTTCAATTTGATTCTCATAGTTTTGTAGTTAAGTAGAGATAAAAGATGGCTGCTGGAGGGTTGCATTAGATCCTAAGATCTAGGTGCAGTGCTCTCAGATCCAAGGCTACTCATTGACAAAGGTCACAAGCCAGAAACTAGTCTGGGGATATTGGAAGAGTAGGCACTAGCTAGGGATTTTATGCACAAGCCTTCTGGCATCCATTGATTGCTCTGGCTAACACTGAGTGGCACTACTGTATGGAAAGTTTTGCCTGTTTTAACAACAGTTATGAGCAAGCATAAGAAATGGTGATCATGTGATGTTTGGTGGTTTAAGTTGATCTTTGATTCTGTTTAGAGATTTGAAATCATAATAATGTTCTCTTAGTTTTTATATATTTTAATGGTAGAACTGGCAAGAAAATAAAACATTTTGTGTGGTACGTGATAGCATTTTGCCTGATCTCAAATGACAAAAATAGAAAATATTACGGTCAAGGTATTTTTTTACCTGGAATACAATATTGGTATGAGAAAATAGCTTTATTAATAGAGACTATAAATATTTTCACATTTTAGCAACAAGTTAAGCATTTAATCAAAGTACTGTCATGAATAGAATGATACAATCATTTTTAAAAAAGAATTGTGTCAAACAAATAGTAGTATTTCAATAAATCAACTAAATTCAGAATTTGTTGCTTTATTACTTTTTAGATATTGTAACAACTAAAATAATTTAAGTAGCCATGGAGCACTCCGTTAATTACATAAGGCTGAAGTGATAAATAAGTTTTTTCTTTTTTTTTTTTTTTTTAGATTCAAAAGTATCTGGAGAAAATATGGTTTCTTATGATCTTTCTACAAGAAAGTATTTCATTGTGTTGATTCCTTTTGTATCGCAAGATTATTATGGGATGCAGTAATACGTTAGTTAGTGACGAATAAATTGCTGACTTGTTAAAGACTAATATGATTGAGGGTCAGTCTCTTTGAGACCAGTAAAGAAATTTTAAGAAAATGTTGGTGCTGGAATGGTTTTTTAAATTTTTTTAATTCTAAATAAGTACAGATGTCAAGCTACCATCTTTCAGTCACCCAACTTATTTTAGAATAAATAGCACATACTAAATAAGTCATAAATGTAAATCTTATTATTCTCAGTGAGTTATACTTTTTTCTGATACGAAGATTGTCTTAGTGCTGAAGTTGATTGAGTGAGAATCATAGGTGCGAATATTAACCATTTTCACAAAGATGGACCTCTTTCTGATTCAGAAAATTAATAGTGAATGTCAGAGGTGTGATCTCATCCTTTCTCAAGAAATTGCACCTCTTTCTGACACAGTAAGTTAATATAGCTGTAAAACGATTTGATTCAGCGAACAGGTGAAAATCTCAACCACTCCTTCATAGTTGCACTTTTTCTACCACAACAGATTAATCTAGCAATAAGAATTGATTCAGTGATCTCAACTATATCTTTTTCTGGTACAACAAGGTAATTAGCAATAAAAGGAGTTGTTAAATTTAGGTGTTAATCTTATTCATTCTCACAAAATTGTACTTCTTTCTCATGTAGCAGGTTAATCTAGCAATAAGCGAGAATGACTCGGTGAATATCGTATGTGAGAATCTCAACTATTCTCAGAAAGTTGTACCTTTTTCTGTCATAGTAGATGATTGCAGTGATGGTAGGAATTGTAGATTGAAGTTTGTTTTCTTAATATCTTCTGAATTAATTGGAAATTATGACTTGTATTCATCAGGGATCCCAATTGAACACAGTTTTTAATCGAGAAAAGTATGTTTACTATTGTTCATATGCTTAATATCTATGTAGACTAGAATAGCCTTTATTAAAGTTATACCAATGGGAATAGAGTTATTTGTACTGCCTCAGAGTTTATCCAAATCATTTTTTTTTATTACCCAGGAGTCTTTTTCATTGTAGCAATCTTTTATGGTGGTTTATTTTAAAAAGAAAAGTAAATTGGAAAGAAAACAAAAAGTTTATTTCTTGAATCTGTATTTAACCTTGTTTTCTACTTAGATTTGAATTGTTCTTTTACATATATGTGCAAAATGCATGATTTTGGAATGATTTTGTGAACATTTTAGGCCTGCAGCTGTGAGCCTTCAGAACGCTTGTCTGATCATTGAATGATCTTGACTGTCAAACGACATTTTTCCATTATAAAAGGCATCTTTGTATTCAAAATGAATTATTGTCCTTCAACAGCAAATGCATTTATCATCTACTAGCGGAAATATTTTTCTGTGTTATTTTGTCTGGTGTTTTTTTTACAGCCGTTTTGATTTAGCACATTACCAAGTGCAAGAAGAGATTTAGTTATTTTAGGGTGAGTATAAGCAACATTTATAGTAATCAAGATATAAATCTGGCCATGACTTTGTTTACATTCAATGCCTTCCATAATCTATGAATGATTTTGATGAATATTATTACATTTATAGCTTAAATCAACATATATATGTGTGTGTGTGTATGATCTAGTAAGAATGATAATAAACATTGCTAATTAAAGTGTGTAAACTCTTTCATCTAGCTGTTGTCTTTATTATCATTGGCTGGTGGTATGCATGGCTTTATTGGTTGGTTTTTCTGCATTAATGTAATTTTTGTTACTTGGGTGTCTTTGCTTGTACAAGTAAATCTGGTGTTACTAAAGCATTATTTCTGCTTCTTAATTTGGTAACTTCTGCACATAGAGAGGGCGGGTATTGCTAAAGAAAGTAATTTTATTATAAAAACTAGTTCGAGTCCCTCAAGCTGCGGTAGTGTATAGCTGCAGTTGCATGTATAGATTAAGACTACATGCGCTAATGCATAACTACTGTTAGTTTAACCATTACAAGATTGAAATTTTTTTTATGTATGCAGTGTGTCCTTAAATGCAACTGGTTTTTTCCTTCAAGTGTCCTGTAGTACCAATTCTGACTCGATGCTGTATTACATAGCTATGTAGTTTAGTCATAAAAATTTTACGGAGCTAGTGTGTTTGAAACAACAGTTATGACATGAATTGTGAGTCATCTTTATTGGTCTTCCTGCCAACTCAAAATCTTGCAAGACATTCATGGCTTCATTGCCATATGCTGTTTGAATTATTTCAAATGTTTTAGTAACAGTTTTGCTTAATTTAAAACAAAATTTTATATTAACATGCTGTTCCATCAAGGATTAAGGTACAAAACACAATCATATTTCATGTTGCAATTTATAATACAGACAAACTAATACCTTAAAGGTTTTGTGGTGAACAGCTAAAGTATATCACTATGAAACACATGCCTTGATTCAGAGGTAATACTGCAGGCAGCTTGGAAAAAGAACCAGTCACCTTTTCATTGGGACACACTGTACTTAAATAAAACCTATTGAATTATTTGAAAAGCATATTATTATCCAGAGATGGAAAAACTCTACAATTTTGTGAATGATTTTTTTTAGAATGTACTGATATTGATTCCAAAAGAGTCCTTCACTAACTGTTTCACTTTATGTAGAATTAATTACTCTCTCCTCATGCATGATATGAGCATGCTTGCTTCATGGTTTATTGATACTATTGGGCTTCTCGGGACTGGTTTTCATGCATTCGCTTTGATTGTTGAGAATGATTAGTTAAACATTTTTGATGTGAATCATCATTTTGTATAAAATATTTAATGACACTAATAATTTCTGCTGTAGGTGAAAGCACAATCTACCTTTCATATTCATGATGTGGGCCCAAGTCTGTGTGAAGGTTTGGATATTTTCAAGGAAATTAAATACAAATAAGTGTTATAAATTTTTTGTTACGAGTTTTTATAAAAATTGTTTTTTTGATTGTAGTATTCCTTTACAAAGATCTAGGCTTTTTATAATTGGCTCCTGTGCACTGAATTTAGTGCTACTGCGCATCACATTAAGTTATATATCTTATAGCTTGGCCATCTCTGTTTTAAACAGATAATATTAGTCAAATGATTTTAATGAGCACACTAATAATTTTTACCATATGTAGTCTTAGGAATATAAACCTATTCGTGTAATAAATAAGTCTGTATATATTACTAAGACAATTTACAATGCAGATCCTCGAAGAATCATCTAAATGAACTTGTTAATAGTATCCACCCTTTTTTTTTATATCAATGCCAATCAATTTACACACAATCATCTTTTATTTGATAAAATTGATTGGCATTGGTATAACAAAACAGTGGGCAATTATTTATAAGTTCATTTAAATGATTCTTTTAACAATCTAGCTTGTAAATTATCTTGATAATGAATTCAGACTTGTTTATTTGAATAGGTTTGAAAGTTAATGGTTCACTGAATGGCAACCGTTAAGATTACTGCCTGGTAGTCATGTAAATAATGTTTCATTAGAATGACCCATTGCAGGTTTGATTTATATTTATTATTGGGATGATGGAATATATCCACCTTTGTGCTACCTATTCTTCTCTTCTTTCCTACCAAGTTTTCTAAGCAGTAAACTTTTCATAAATCACATTGTTTGAGTGTATGGTCATCTGTGAGAATTTAGACCTAATCTGCTTGCTTGATTTCTCAATCTTCATCAGCACCAGAATTTATAAATGTTGGTATTTTACTGCACCAAATATTGTTTTTAAAATTCTAGGTTTTACTTGTCAGAAGTGTTTTGTCATATTGTCTGTGGTTAATAGCTCTTTGAAATGCTTATGAACTAAAAGCTATTGTCTTTGTTATCATTTGTGTCGATGTGGTAGAGGCAATAGAATTAGAAGGTTTTGTTCATTTGAGATCTGGTGAAGAAGATAGACGGTATGGATAGAATGGATTGAGCATCATGATTTTTTAAAATGTAACTTGAATAAATATGTATACCATTTAATGGTAAATTTTTTGTTGTAGCAGTTATTGCAAGAGTGCACTTCACTGCCTGAGCAAAGAGATGTCTTGGAATTGTACTCTTTTAAAATCAGAACTATAAAAGTTATAACATTAACTATGCGCTAGCAATTTTCTGATAGATAATTTAGAGAATTAGTTTGATTTTTAGGAACTACTGGATAAACTAAACTGAAATTAATTTGAAATATGTATTAATGTTCTTTTTATAAATTCACTGTTGTGGTTATTACCTCCCAAGTCATGCAGTGCGGTTTAGCATGGTTATAATAATGGACAATCAAAGCACATGTTCCTTCAAGTGCCTCAATATCATATGGTGTCTTTAGTGATTAACCAATTATTTATGTATTTTACTCTCCAATAACTGTAAAAAGTATTACAATTATTTCTACAGAATATGAAAAATGTTTAATTTAGGATATATCACTTACAACGTTTTTTCATATATCCCCCCTCCTCTGAAAGTACTGAAGATTTCAATATAACTGTTATTTTATTTTTCTTCTTTACATGTCTTTATTCTAACAATTTTTTGAAAGTAATCCTTTTGCCTTATGTTAATTTAACAATTATTTTAAAATAATTTTCAAAATTTAAAATGACAATCACATTAATAAAGGGAATATATCCTGAAGAACACTGCTGTATAGTTGAAATACAGGAAGAGCTGAATAAACTTGGTTTTATATAAAGCATTGTGTTAGCATATGTTGTATTTTTAAAAATCATATAATTGACATGAATTTGCCATCATTTAATGCCAATGTAAATTGATTTGTATAGATCATGTTTTGGATAAGATCAAATTAAACATAGTTTTGTTTTGTTTTTTCTTTAGAAAATTCCTTTTTTCAGAATATTTTAAAAAAAATTTCTTTTTAAGTGTGAAGGTTAACTTCTGCACATTTTTATTACTTGGTAACCTACGTTATGGATACATGTTTACAGTATCTAATTCTTATTTACTGTTTGTGATCCTCTAAATCAGAAATGGCAACAATTTACATTAATTCACTGATTGTTTCATGCATGAATTGATGTGCCACATATTTATTAGGCTACTATTCAATTTTTGTATAAATAACAGTGTATTGTAGGTAAATAATAATTAGCATTTTCTCCCTAATGTAGTAATATACTATAGAAAAAATATAGTTTAAATGTTGATTGCTTCATTTTGACCAAACTTTTAAGCTTGGAATTAAATAGGAACGTTTTTCAAATTAGAATTAGATATGTGCGATCTTTTTGTTTCTGATCAATTTTATAAACCATATTATTGATGATAGTAATTTTTGTAAAAAGCAAAACTGCAAAGGCTTACACAGAACCAACAGTTATAAAATAAAGGTTGAAAAGAATTATGGATTTGCTATATATATTTGTCTTCGAAATTATGATTGAAATTGTACTTAAAGAGTTATCATGGTAACAATTATTTGACTCACTGAATTTGCATATTAGCAACGTTTATTTTTGAATACAGTATTACTTCATTCGATCTAGTATTACTTTTTATGATTAGGAGTTCAAGTTTTGCACATGTGTTTTAGATTGATCATCCTTATTCTAGATGTTTGTTTTATCTAAAGTTGCCCTTTTTCTAGCAATCAGGACATGGTGCAACATTTACATTGAATATTTTATATCTACCACAAACTCTTATTTATTTATTACAATTTATTATGAAGTTGTCAATTTACTGTACACCCCACTTTGGCACCCTGCTTTCCAAATAAATATTTTAATGATTACTACTAATTGTTCTTTAGATTAGAAATTAGCATATCAATTTTAGCTTTTATATTTATTTTAAACCTTAATTTAAAAAAATAAATCTATTATTATTAAACACAATCAATAGGAATAATTATATTGACTTCATTCCAATTCCATGTGTAGTAATCTTTCTTTTTACCCTATATAATTAAATCACATGAACAAAGACATCTGAAGAAGACAAATGACCTCGATATTCATTTCATGCTAAGCCAACCTATCAGTTGGCCCAAGTCACGCCTCTCACGTCTTCATTATTTTTGCTCAGTATTTATCAATATCACATTGTAATTTATTGAGAAGGTGCCCTATGATCCCCTCTCCCAATTAATATCTTAATGATTAATACTCATCATTTATTAGGCTAGGAATTATCATTTCTGGTCCAGACATCTTTATTCACAGGATTGAAGTATAATTGGTGAAATGAAAGCTATAATTAATAGTTTAAAAATAAATGCTTTTTTATAAACCAAACATTTTTTTAGTGGATATATCTACAATCTGAGATTAGTTCTTTTAAAATCATGACATCAAATGCAATATATAGTTTAATTATGAAACTAGGGGTTATGCTGATTGCATATGGTTTTGCTTTGGTAATTGTATCATGATTCAATGGGTTTTTTTCAGACTATTTAGTAGTTCTTTCATTAGGAGTTTATAATTAATATTTTTATGATGCTGTGTTTTATCATGGATTCTTTTCTTTGTCTTTGTTTTATTTGCACTTTGCTGCATAAAGTGCTAATTTTCTGTTTGCAAGAGAGAAATAATGGTCCTTTTCCAATTGGTGATATGATTTCTAATTACTCTTAATTTAACATAATATGGATGAGAAAATGTTTGCAATATGTGTTGAAGTTGAGTGCTGTTACAGTATCGTGTCTGTATTAGTTTAGAATGTTTATTTCTATATGACCATAAGTTTTTGATTTGATCGTTTCTTGTGATCCAATATTATTGGTAGTTTTATGCTTCTACAATTCTCTTTTAGGTAGACTTAATTGCTTAGACTATATCCATGTTGAATAGAGTGATTTTTGTAAGCATTAAAAACTATTTAAAGCACATTTTCTGAAATAAAATTTGGACAAAAACATAGAATAACATGTCATCTTGATGAGCAGTACTTATCAAAATGTGGTGAGTTGGTTCTGTCATGATACTAATTATTTTTTGTGATCCCCCCAAACTATTTTAAGTGTAGACTAATAAGACTTGAAGTTGTCACTTTAGGAGTATTTTGTGTGCATAATTATTTCCTTTCCAAGGCTTTGTATTTGATGAAAATGAGATGATTTATAATTATAGTTGTATTTGAAAAAGACTAGTAGATGATTTGTAATCATTTAGCATTTAATTAAAGTACAGGAAGTTTTCAACTTTCATATATTCTACATTTGTACAATTAGTTATTTCATCTGAGGGCAGTAAAAAAGATATAACTTGTTTCAGAACTTTTTATCATGAAAAGAAAAAGAAGAGTACATTTCAACTATTTCTTGATAAATTTATAAAGAGAACATCAGATACTAATCAATAAAGCATTATTTATTATGTATATGCTAATAAACCTCATTAAAAAATCAATATTTTAAAAACTGATGTTTTTTTACTTTGCTCTATTTTCCTACATGTTTCAAGAACCAATTAGTTATGAAAGTTGAGGACCGCCTGTTTAAATTATTTCTCAGCATCTGGAATGCAACCATAAAAGAGCAGTTATATTATATGAATACATCATATCGCATTAATTGAAGTTATCTAGTAGTTTAAATTCATTATAATTTATTTTGTTTTTTTCTTTTTCTCCTACATCTGCTATATTACCTAGTGGCTCGTTTATATAAATAGCTAATTATTTCTGTAGTTTTTTTCTGATGTTTAATTCAATTGTATTAATTGAGTATTCATTAAAACCTATTTGGGTGTTAGTAAAGCTAATGGGATTGTCTTAAGGAAATAGAATTTTCACTTTTTATAAATACTACATGTTTTTTGCATTTTTTCCTCCCCTTATCATACATAACTAGGGAGATGGAGAATCACATAGTGTGATGGGGTTAGGACAGCTTTTATTTATAGAGCTAAAGTAGGAAAAATAAATTTGCTACATATATATACACTTGCATGTACAGAAAATGACTTTTTTTGCGAATTGGAGGTCTCCAAATTTAGTTGTTCAGATACGCAGGCATTACTTTTGAATAATTATCAATTTTTTACTGAGAGAGGAAAGTAAAGATTTGCATTTGGAAATGGTGTTGTTATTTCCTTTTTATGAAAACATTACCAGCAGATTATCCAAAATGTCTGGGATTGAAATCTTTAAAGTGGCCGAAATAAAGCAGTTTAATTTTCTCAGATTCTAAGTCAGTGTGATCAAAAGTATTTGGGTCAATTCTTTGAATTGCTGCTTTTAGCCATTCTAAAAGTATCTTTGTTTGTATTTTTTTTTTACATATCTATCACCCCCGCCCCTCTTTTAACCTTTTTTTTCTTTACCACTATAATATCATTTTAC
This sequence comes from Epiperipatus broadwayi, assembly GCA_028023455.1. Taxonomy (NCBI): domain Eukaryota; kingdom Metazoa; phylum Onychophora; class Udeonychophora; order Euonychophora; family Peripatidae; genus Epiperipatus; species Epiperipatus broadwayi. The sequence goes on along the minus strand of JAQFVV010001054.1, from coordinate 54,260 downwards.
TCTTAAAAACTTCATATTTTGTCAGTCTTCTTTCAATCATAAATTCCTTGTGCCTTCAGATGATGTGTATCTTTGTATTGTTATTATGTTCTCACTTTTCATTTAAATAGTCTTAACTGTTTTGTTAATTTGCCCTACTTTGTTTTGAATTTGTATTCTGATTTGAACCACCTGTCTTGTCATATCTAATCTGTTCTTGTTTTTATTTTTTTATTCATCTTCATTGCATGTGCCTGTGTTTATCACATTTGTCACTATGTGGAGCACCTCTAGTTTTAGTAATATTCTGCACTTTTGATATATTAGTTAGTTTTTATCATTTATTTAAATTCATAATCAATTTTTTTTAATTTGGTTTTAATATTTTTCATTATTGTTGGGGCCATAATTTTAGAAGTTATGATTGTTGTTTTTTAGAAATTGAAAACTGATTTAATTGCTTTACAAAAGTTTGGTGAGAATCAAAATAGATTATATAATTGAAAAAAAAAAAAGGTTCCTTAAGTAATCATTTGCTATAATCAGCCCCAGTCTTTCCATTTTGAAAGCAGCCAACAACTGCTTTGTTATATACACTCAATAAAGCTCAAGATTTGAAAATTTTTAAAATTCTGAAGTTTAAATATTAATCACTTTCTCTTTTAGGTTTTTGAAATCAGTTCAGTAAACATAGAACATCATTCATAATCAAATCAGTAGCAGGGTTTATTGCTGGTTATCCAAATTGATTTGAGTTCAAGTTTAGGATATTGCAATTTATTCCTACAGTTCTCGTCAGAAGCTGATGTAGTAACATTACCATTTATAGTCATTATCTCCACATTCTCATGACTGACAGTGATTTTTCATGTGATCCAGGATTAAGAACTAATCAAAAACTATTTAATCTTTAAAGAACAAATAAAGATTTAAACTAGCCATTTTCTAAATGATTGAATTAAATTTTCCAAATGATTTGATTAAATTTTGCCTTTTGATATTTTCCAAAGAGATGTGTTACATATGGATTATGCATTTTTGGTGAAACTATAAAGTAAATATTGGTTTTTGTATAATAAAGTATGTAGTATATCTTATAATAGTAGAAATCTACATTAGCCCAAGAAAATGGGTTGTTATGATCCAACTACAGATGAAAAACAGATCCTATTTTCCAGGTAGGTTTGGGTTACACTTTTCTCTCACTACTTGGAATATCAAATCAAAATTATAAAAAATGTGGCCATAGAGTGACAGATTCTGTAAGTCAAGGTGCTTGGATACAAACTTTGCTCTTATTATTTTCGGTGCTCAAATTTCTTACGAGCTTTTAAGCAATAAACCATTTGATTATCATTATGTTGTTTTTTTAGTGGATAAATCCTGATTTCAAGGAAAACCTTGAGAATGTTTGATTTCTTATAAATTTTATAGTGCCTGTGATTAAATCATATGAATTCAATATAGAGGATTAAATTGTTTAGATTATACGTCAGTCAAATGAGGCCTAAAGCTTGTTATACACCTCGTGCCTCTTACTGAACTGCCAACCATTTCTCAAAGTTAAATTTGAAAACAAAAAATCTTAGATTATCCTGACATCAATAAATAAATAGATGATTCATGTTTGACCTTTGAAAACTGGGAAATTAATGCATTTGAGATTTTGTATTGTAAAGATAAAAAAATCTCTATGAGAAATTATTTCTAGACTGGAAAGTTATATTAGCAGACTTCTTATACTAATATAAATAATAGAACAATCTTTTATTTACTTTTTCATGATGCAAATGGAATAATTTATCATTACACACTTTCAAAATTAGCTGGACAGTTTTGATTGTTCAATAGTCTTTTTCAGAACTCTTTCCATTATTTCTCTACAAAAGTTTTTATTGGACACGAAAACATATATTTATTTTTTATTAATATCATAATAGAAATTAAATGTTTGTTAATGGAAAATTATTTATTGATATTCTAAATGATTATTCAAAGATAAAAATGACCTTCAAGAAGATTAAACAATGGCTTTTCTTGAACTAAGAACATCAGGGCAAATATATTCTAATCTAAAATATAAACTTATCATGTTTTAAAATTAATTGACATACATTGAATCACTTCATTAGTGAGTATTATTGACATTCGTTGAAACTATTTTGTCAGTAATTATCGTTTACATACTTGGAATTTTTATTAATTGCTATCATTGGCTTACATCAAACCACTTTATTAATATTTACCATCTTATTTTCAACCATTCTCTAATAACCTATCAGTAAATTATTTGCGATTGACATTTATTAAATCACTTCCGTAGCGCCTATTATTGACATTACATCAAATCTCTCAACCAGCATTTATCATTGGCATACATATTATCTCTCTGGCTTACAGAGAAGCATTATAATTAGCATCTATCACTGACATACATTGAACTACTTAATTAAGACTTAATATTGGCATATAGTGAGCCCTTTCATTAGTATTTATCATTGGCATACATAGAATCCTTCATCATTACCCATTCATTAGAGAAAATTGCAATTCATTCTTAATGGCTGTTTGTTATTGTTACTTTACAAAATATACATTTCCAAGAATTTCTTTTTCACCATTTATATAGATTCTTTATTAATCTTTGGTATGAGAGTTGATGTAAATGCACAGACTGATTGCTTGAGTAATATTTAACAGCTTATGAATTTCAGTCTATTCAACAACTTTGTTAATATGACAGTTATGTGTCTCCATGCTAATATAAACAAATAATATCAGTACATTCTTCTATGATCCTAACAAAATACCTATGTAATAGTTTATTAAATGATAGTTTTGACTATCCAGCAGTCTTCTTCAGAGCTCATTTTATTACTTAAATTCTTCTGTATAACACCCTGTTGCTCATTTTAAGTCCACCAATTTCTGTACTCTTCTGACTGAAGTAAATATTAAACATTCATTTTTTCTGAATTTTCTATATTATACTGATTTAAGAAAATAACAGAGTCTTTTATACCATTACATAATGCAATACAATATTTTATTAAACTCAAACTTCCAAATTAACTCATATCCAATAATCATCTTCAGAACTCTTTTTACTAAATAAATTTTTCTGTATGATACACTGCAGTTTAATTTGAATTGATCATTGATTGTGATCTTCTATTTAAAATAACATTAAATATTCATTTTTTGTTCTTCTTTTGCATTTTCTATGTTAGTACATTAATATAAACAAATGCACTACTTTAAGCACTTAATACATAACAAATATAATATTGTATTGGAGTCAAACCTGCAAAATAGCTTATAGTTTTGACTTCAGTCTTCTTTATTTTGAAATGCATAATCCATGGCAAAAATAATTGGAACTTTCATATTTTAAAGCAGGGTTCTTTATATGCTAAAAGCCGGGCTCAATTATCGATCACTCCAGAATCTTATTAAACTTTTCATATTTATGAAGCTTTATTCCAAACATCGTAACAAGCTTTTATAAAACCATAATGCCATTTGTTCTTTGTTGGGATGGTCATACCAGCACGACTGTTTTGAATTGCCTCCATTGATAGTTAAATATGATTTTTTTTTGAGCGAAGATGAACACTGCAAATGGGTGATGCATCTCAACTATCTTGAGGAATTTGTTATCCAGTTCAGGAATAAATGTTTTTTTTTTTTCTTTTAATTTTAAAGAATAACCATTTGTCTATAATATAATTAAACTTTTGACACTTTATCTACTATTGTTTGATTTGTGAGGTTTATTAGTATAAAATTTCTAAAGTCTCTTCTTGATTGAGATGTTTGAAATAACTAGATCTTTGAGAATACAGCAGTCTCTGATGGATTCAGGTATTTATAGAAAATAAATGTCATTTCCATTAAATATAAAATATTAACATATAAGCTTGTAATTTGACATATAAATTTCAAATTTTCATTAATCATATTAAAATTCTCCATAATATTTCTTGGAATTTTTCTTTACAAATACATTGTCTATAATATTATAAAACGTCATATTCTCTTTTTTTTTAATTTGGAAAAACTATTATTAATGTATTAATATTTTGGCCATTTTTATAAATGATGGCAATGATAAATTATAGAAGAAAATTGAAAAAAAAGATAAATATAATTGTATAAATGAATAAACCTAAAAAAAATTGATTGTTTTTAAATCTTGGAAACTAAAAATTTTTATGCTTACAGAAGAGCAACTCTCCCCACTAATGCCATCTAGTGTAATCAATGATCACTAGGTACATATGAAATTCTTATACTTAGGATTTAAATTCCTATTTTCAAAATGGTTTTTCACTTTTCTCTTTATCAATGAGGCTTGAGATTTACACTTTCAGTTCCAAGACTCTTTTCACTCTAGTGCCATCTAGTGTAAGCTTTGAGTAATCAGTGATATCATATTTTTATAAAATCCCTACGTTTAGGATGTAAACTCCCATTGAAAATAGTTTTTTTGATTTTATCAATGAAGCTTGGGACAATTTGAGTTCCAAACCTTTTTGATAAAGGTAAAAGTCTGGATTAGAGATTTGCATACTAAGGATATAAATTTTATATGTATCTGGTGATCACTGATTAGTCAAAGTTTCGCTGGATGGTACTAAAGTGAAGAACTATTCTTGTCTTATCACTGTTTAAGCTGGGAGTTTGGTGATTTGTTGCCATTATTGTTTATTTTTGAAGTTATTCATTTATACAGTTATCACTACTATTTGTTTCATCATCTTCATGTCCAATACTTTTTCTTTTTGTATTCATTTTGAAGATGGCCATCTACATTAGATTGAAACATCAATATTATAATAATGTACTAAGAATAGGAATAATAATAATAATTGTTAATATCACCATTATTATTGTTGTTGTTAGTATTGTTATTGCATTATTATCATCGTCACCATTGAATGATGTTTTTATAATTATATATCGCATTTGGTCTAGAAATTTCTAAATAAAATTTTAAAATACTAGTTGATTAAAGATGGTTTTGATTCAATATTATATATTTTAATTCGGTGCTGAGGTAATATTTAGTAACGATTCTGCAATCACCCTTACTAAGTGAAAAACTTGTACAAGCAAAGCATAATCCAAAAACTTCTTTTTTATAATCTTAACCAGTAGTCTCTTTTTTAATCAGGTGATGGGTATCCAGTCTCCCCCACAGTCTGAGTTGCTCGACGGAGGTGAGTTGTTCACATCCTGACACAAAATGCTATGTATTTTGTAAGGAGAGATTATAATTAGTTAAAAAGGTCAGTGTGATTGAGTTTGAAATTGATTTTATTTATTATCAGTTATTCAATAAATAAATAAATTTCATTTGAATATTGTTTCAAAAATATCATTAGCTGAAATCGTATTAAAATCATTTATAGCTGTATATATATATTTTTTAAAAGTATCTGAGATTAAAGTAACTCTAAAAAGAAGTGGAATATGTTAGAAGATGGACGGTGCTAAGAATTCCCTGATTGCAGACCCAGGCTGCCATTTGATGATGTCTTTTATTTACATACTTACAACTGCAGATCACTTTCAAGTGAAGGAAAATTGCAAGAATTAGAAGAAGAACTGTCTCATATTAAATGGGACATTATTGAACTTTGTGAAGTTAGAAGAAAAGGTGAAGAGACGATTTAAAAAAGTAGGTGTGTACTCTACTACAAAGCCAATGGAGTAGAATTCATTATAAATAAAAAGTGGAAGAATAACATTGGGCATTTGATGGTAAATCAGACTGAGTAGCAAGATTAATTATTTGACTTATATCAAATACAGATAATTCAGGTTTATGCCCCAAGAAGTTCTCATATATACATATGCGCCATTTGCACAGATAATGAAGCTAGGGTAAAGCGAATTTTTTTTTTAAATTTATTAAAATATAAAGCTGTTAAATTAAAGAGCTGAACGCTTTTAAGAGACTATTAGTTTATAATGTTTAGTGAAGTAATAATTTAAGTATTTCAAGTTCTCGTAGTAATGAAATAGTAGAAGATATTTATATGGATGTACAAAAGACCTTTGATCAGAGTAAACAACATTTTAAAATTGTTATGGGAGACTTTAATGCTAGAATTGGTAAACAAATGAAAGATGAAAGTGCCGTAGGTATTTTTGGTTATGGTAATAGAAATGAGAGGACATAGACTTGTGGAGTTTGCAGAAAAAGAAAAACTTTATATTATGAATTCTTTTTTTGAGAAAAATGTTAAAAGGAAATGGACATGGAAGCATCCAAATGAAGGTACAGCAGAATTGGATTATATTTTGACTAACAGGAAATACATATTTTAAGATTGTAATGTTCTTAATAAATTTAACACAGGAAGTAATCATCGATTAGTAAGTGCAAGATAAGTGTTAATGTAAAACTAGAGAGACAAAAATTATTAAGAAAAACAATATTTACAGTTGATATTTCTAATCTTCAGAAACATTCTAATGAATTTAAATTAGAATTTACAAATCAGTTTCAAATATTAGCAGATTTTGAACGTAATTCAGATTTGAATGAAATTAACAAGAAAATAACAGATACACTTTTAAAAACTGCAACAAAGATAGCTGGTAGAAAAAAGCAGCAATTGACCACTAAAATTTCTACTGAGACTAGGGAATTTATGAAGAAAAGAAGGAATTTGAAGATATATAAAAATGATGCATTAAGAAAGATTGAATATCTCGAATTTTGTAAAATGGTGCGAAACAGAATTGATAATGACATAAGAAAGTATAATTGTAAACTAGCAAGAAAAGTTGTAGAAGAGAATAAAAGTCTCAAGGGTGTACAACATCATTTTGGTATTGGTAGGAAATTTATATCTGCAATAAGAAAAAAAAGATGGAATTATTAAAAAGAGAGATGACATCATGAAATGGATAGAAGAGTTCTATCAAGAATTATATAGTAATAAAGAACAAATATCTCCTGCAACTATTATATCTTCTGAATTGCCTGGGATTTTAATGAAAAAGTGAGATATGCAATTAAATTTATAAAGAAGGGAAAAGCTCCAGGTAATGATAGTATTATAATTGATATCTTAAAAGAAGCAGGTGAAGAAATAGAATTTTTTTTAGCAAAGTTATATATCAAATGTTTAAATGATAAAGATGTACCAGATGATTGGAAGAATGCAGTATTAATATGAATATTTAAAAAAGGCAATAAAGAAAATATTAGAAATTACAGACCTATCAGCCTTTTATCAGTTTTATACAAAATTTTTATCAAGATAATTACAACTCACCTACAAAGAAATCTGGATTTCAAATAATCAAAAGAACAGCTTTAAAAGTGGTTTTAGTACAGTAGATCATATCCAAGTATTGAGAGAAGTTGTAGAAAAGACCAATGAATATAAGATGCCATTATGCTTTGGATTTGTAAATTATGAAAAGGCATTTGATTTTTGTAAGCATTTCTTCAGTGTTTAAAGCATTGTATGATCAAAGTATAGACCCAGGATATTGTCATATTCTGAAGAATATTTATAAAAATGCAACAGCAACAATTAGATTACATAATGATATTAGGAAACATTAACAATGAGAAGACTGTAAGACAGGGTGACTCCATATCTCCAAAACTTTTTACAGCAGTACTGCAAGAAGTATTTTGTGGATTAAAATGGAAAGTTAAAGGAGTGAATAAATGGGAGATTATTTAAGTCATTTAGATTGTGCAGATGATATAGTTGCTTTTGCACATAATGCTTCAGAGCTTCAGGAAACATTGCAAGAGTTATCAGATGAAAGTAAGAAAACAGGACTAAAGGTAAACATTAACAAGTCTAAAATAAAGTTCAATGAATTTTCTCAAAAGATGAAAATAAAGATTACTTGTGATGAGTTAAAAGAAATTAATAACTACAAATATCTCTATCAGGTTATTATTACAGACAGAAACATAATAGATGAAAATAATCATAGAATTAAACTTGGTTGGAGTGTTTTTGATAGAAATAACTTAGTTTTAAAAGGAAAATGCCTATGTGTTTGAAAAGGAAGGTTTTAATAAATGTGTTTTATCGGTTCTTACTTATGGATCTGAGACTTGGACACATAATAGAAGAGCAATACAGAGACTTTAGATCACTCAAAGAAGTATGGAGAGATGCATGTTAGGAGTAACAAAAAAGATCAAAAATGCAATACATGGGTAAGAGAACAACAAGTATTACTGACATTGTTGAAAGAATTAAAAGACTGAAGTGAAGTTGGGCTGGACATATTACTAGAAGAGCTGATAATAGATGGCCAATTGAAATCTTAAACTGAATTCCAAGAGATTGTAAAAGACCCAGAAAGAGACAACATGTGAGATGAATGGATAAAATAAGAAAGTGTGCAGGGGATGTGGAGAAGAGAAGCTAGAGATAGAAAAAAATTGTTTGAACTTAGAGAGATCTTCATCCTGCAGTGGATTAATAATGATTGGCAATGATGATGATGTTGATTATGGATATGGAAATCTTTGCATGATATATTTCAAAGATATTATTATGATGAAAGATAGAGTTTTAAATTGTTCCAATTTTTATATGATTCAATCAGTGCTTCTGTATTCACTCAAGAAACTATAAGTAAACTCTTTATCAGTGAGAAAGAAGGAAATGTGTTAATGTATAATTTGATGAATATTCTTATTATTTGAAGATTTTTTTTGATGTGAGATAATATGAATATTTATTATTGTGGGCATTTTTATTAGTATTTACTTGGTATAACTTATCTTCTTCACATAGAAACCAAGTAACACAATAGGTAAAAAAGTTAGGCAAGGTTATGTGTTGTCACCATAATTATTCAATGTTTTTAACTGATATAGCAGTGAGAGTGACTTTGGATGCTTTTCAAGGTCATTCTGTGTTGTCAGAAATTAATACATAATTTATGATATAATATTTTCTGATGGCAAATAGCTGAGAAAGAATTACAGGATATGGTAAATTGCTTGGTAAGAGAAGCAGAAAGAAGGTCAAGGTAAATATATACAAGACATGGGCAACATGATTAATCGTATGAATAATAGAGATAAAAGTGGTGGATGTTCAGCTGGAACAAGTTTGTCTATTTGGTTTTCAAATTCAATAAAAATAGGGAATATCATACAGAGATAAATAAATTGTTATTGGTTACATTGAAAACATTTACAAAATTTGTACTAACATGAAATAGCAAATGCATAAGAATGTGGACAAAATTTAAATTATTGGTAGCTTTGACAGATTTTATTGCATTATGCAGATGTAAGATGTGGACAGGAAACGAGAGTGCAAGGATTAATGTATTTGAGATGAAATATTATTGAAGGATGCTTGGAGCTGCCTTGGACAAGTTAAGAGAATTAATAAATGTGTTTTGGTGAAGCCAGATGCATAAAAACAACTGTTGGAGATGGTATAACAAAGAAAGGCACACTATTTTTGGATGTGGGACGAAACAAACAGACATTCTGGAAAATATATATCACAATTAGAACTGTGAATGGATCAATAAGAAAAAGATGACAAAAATTATTATGGATGAATATCACCTCATCATTCAAGTGATGGACTAAGTAAGTAATATTGATCATTGCTAATTTCAGTTCAGCATCTGAGAAGAAATTACTCCACACCTTGGAAATCATTATCCTAAATAATCAACCATAGCATCCAATTACAACCAAGTAGGATCATTTTAACTCTGGAAAATAAGAGAAAAGCAATATCATCTTCACATATGTACTTTGTTTATTTAACATCTTTAAATGCTGTCTAAGTAAACTTTTGCAAAGACTTCAATGTTTTGCTAATTCTTACCTGCATTGTATTCCAACCTCAGCCAGACTTTCTCAATAAAAGCAGTACTTCATCTTTTTAAGAGTCTTTGAGATAATTTTTGTAATATAATCTGGATCTTCCGCAAATAGGCTCAAATCCACTGTAACTACTTTCTAAAAAAGTATTAATATTCATTCCTCGTGCATGCCTCATCTATTGAAGATGTTCTGTTGAATAGCATCATGTCTAAGCATATGTAGATTGGTTTTTTACTCTTGCCATTGCATTTTCAGAATATCAATGGTCATTAAATGAAATTTCTCTATAGTTCATATGATTTGAATGAAGGGATGGGGGCATGTAGCATACTTTTTCACTAAATTTGGATGAATTATTTGCATATGCAAATATGTTTGGTTGAAATAACCTTTAGGTTTTATTTTGCAGTCAGAGTATTGGGCTACACTTCGGCATTTAAGTCCACTTCCTAACTAGAAAGACACTTAAGATGTTAATTGACCAAGTTAAAAATGGTCAAAGATTTTTTTTTTATCCTACAAGAATTTACCTAAATCTTTAAAATATTCCATTTAAAACATAAAATATATTCTGCAGATTGTCTTTTGAATTGACAAGGATATCATAATCATTGACATATTGAAGATGAAGTCTGATTTCCATATGGAGATCATTTGTTTCACGTAATATATGCTCCATGTACAGTGGACCATGAGATGTTCTACCAAACATGTATAAGCAAACAATTATGCCATAAAAAAGTGGTGTCTTACAGGGATCCAAATAAATTTCTTTTTCCAAATCCAACAATAAAGCTATCTGGACTCAATCTTCCTGGACATAACTGAATGTGATCATCAAATTCAGGACAACCTACAGTCATTGCATTCATCTGCTTCATAAATGAAATTTTACAGCTGCTGATTTAAGCAAATGTGGATACATGTAGACCATGAACCACACACTTAATGACTATCAAATCTATGGCTATGTGCAGAATTGAAGAATTAATAAAACCATTAATGAATGTGCTTGGCATCTTTACAGCTTCCTCTATGAGATTTTGTTGATAAGCTGTCTAAAAACGAGATTCTATATGCTGAATAAATAAATATTGATTTATTGTTTGCTGGGAAGTTGTCTCGTGCTAAAGTGGAAAGCTGAGCTTTGATAAGGAATTTTTAAATCTCGAATCTCTCAACCATCATCGGCTTATTGTAAATTTAGAAGCTAAGAAAAGTTCTTTCTTTTTTTTTTTTTGCATGTAATCAGTTCAAATTAAAAACTCCATCATTATAACTGCTTTAGAAAGATATTTATAAACATTTCAAAGACCATAGTCATTGAAACAACAAAACAAATATGATAAACACCAATTTTTGTTTTAAATATCTCAGATTTTTCTAGTATCAGTAATAATGTTCCATTTCATATTGCAAATTAAAACTATATAATATGAAAAAAGATAACTAACAAAATTTAAAAAATTAATATAAACCTTTATGTTTAACTGCATCAGATGTTCGATTAAGTCATTGAAATGTATGTATAAATTAAGCTTTTGTTTTTATCACCTTTCTCACATTTTCCAATAAAAAAAACCCAAGTCTATAATGCCTCTTGGTTACTCTGGTGATCATCCATGTATAACTGAAGGCAACATACTTAATGAAGTCTTTAGAAGTCCTCTCATTGTGATAAATATCAATGATATTCCACAATAATTATTTCTTTTTTTTTTAATTCTTTTTTTGGTAAAATTAGAATCATCTTTAATATCAGATGGTATGGCTTCATGGATCCATATCTTCTAAAAATTTCTAATATTTTTGAAATTGACCATTACCAACATACAGTATTTTAAATTTTTCCCTCGTGTCCCATCAAGGCATATGGCCTTTTTATTACAATGAGTTGCTTTATTAATCTGGCTATCTATTGGTTGAACAGATGCATCATTAAAATAATTTTTTAACACTCGTATTGTTATTTAATTAAAATATGCCTTTTATCAATATAATGCAAAAGAAGACAAGCCGTTGATATAATCGGATTAAAGAAAACTAATGGTTTTATTGCTTGAAAGTTCATAGGAAGTTAAAGCACCAGAAGTATGAACAGGAACTACATTAAATGGTTTTGTAATATAATAGGATTATTCTCATTGTTCAGATCGTGCTTAGAAAATTGTTGTCAACAGGTGACGCAGTTTCAAACTACCAATCCTTACATTTTCTTGTCTGTCATTGAACTTCTGCTTTTAAATCATATACTTTATGATAAAGTTCTGAGTTTATTTTATTGTTCTATTTTCTCTGATTAAAATCTAGTAATATAATAATTATCAGGGAGTCAATCATGATCTATCTTTTTAATTAAAACTCCAAGAATAACTTGATTGCATCCATAGTACTACAGTTAAGAAAAATTTGTGCCTTAGGAACTTGATAAACTTGAAAATACAAGTTGGAAATTTTAGTATTTGAAACTGCTGAAATTAGCACTGAGAGTAACTATTTAAAACATGCTTGTGATAAAATGTGTAAGTATCATTTTCACCTATTAACATACCTGAGATTGACATAGGTGCAGCTGTGATGTTAATGTCTTTACATTTTGACTTCATAGCTATAATGTGATCAATAAGATATCATTATAGTTTCTATATATTTATATTAATCAATTCATATATTAGACAGACAAAAGGCCATTTCAATTCACATATGGGGATATTATTTCCACAAATTTTGGGCATAATCTATTACTAGTCTAATAATCCTACTAACATGCATTAAAATCTTCATAAAAGAAATGTTCATTTTTTATTTATATTGATCTAATAACATTGTCCAATAAGAAATAAAAGCTTCCTTTTTCTGAAATTTCTGGATCTAATATCAAAATGGGATCAATTCTTTTGTCCAAGCACTTGTTAATATCGTTAGTCTTTATTATATGTGCAACTGTGATATTAATGCCTTTAAGTTTTTGAAGTAGTTTTGACATCATAGCTATAATGTGATTCATAAGATACCATTATTTTATCTGTCCTTTTATAATTACTTAACCAATTCATTTGTTATACAAACAAAAGGCCATCTGAATCCACAAATGAGGAGTGTTATTTCCAATAATTTTGGGCATAGACTATTACTAGTCTAATATTCCTACCAACATGCATTCAAATTTTCATTTTTTATTGATATTGATGTAATAACATCCAATAAGGAAAAAAGCTTCCTTTGTCAGAAATTTCTGGATCTAGTATTGGAACATAAATATTGACATGATGGGATCGATATTTTTGTGCTGAACAATTTTCATCTTGATGTGTCATTATCTGAATAGATAATATAAAAGTTAGATCTTATAGTGAACTCAACAAAATGCAATCAGATCTGCTTTTCAAATTATTATTATCTACTTATTCAATTAAAGTTCTTTTCTCTGGAAGACAAGTTTCAATAATGCTTTTTAGCTACAAGTACCTTCACGTTCATGTTTGGATTTTGACAAATTCTCATCAGGCAAAGATTGTACATTTAATGTGATTTTTTTTTTTACAAAAAAAAAAAGAGAAGTACTTGTTTTTATTGCTACAATGTGTGCTGTCATGAGTACTATGTTGATCCTGCAATTATTTCCATTGCTTAAAGGAAGTATCTGCCAGATGCTGTGGTGAAGCCAGAGTTTCTGAGATAAGCTTCATTAACAGTGCAATTTTTTTTATATATAATGAGAAAAACATTTTTAGAAAATAAGAAAAATAAATTGAAACATTTTCCTTTTTTTTTTTTTTTTGTTTATTTCTTTGATACAATAGCAAAAGTTTTAAGTGAGGTTCCAATATCCCAATTGATCAATAAAAATCCAGGATTGGGTTCAGAGGAAGAGATTTTCATCACTTTAATAGCACCAGGATAAGTAAAAAAAATAGTGGTCAAATTTATATTATTTAATTTTAAATTCAAAAAATCATGATTCGTTTATGGGCATTTTTTGCATGCCATCTGTAGTTCATCAATTAATAATCTGCTTTATAGAATTTAGTACAATGGCGAAATAAATAGTTAAAGGTATCTTGATCGAAGTTCAATTTATTATTTCCAGTGTCGAATATCCCATGACCTTCCAGACAACATATTTGATTTTTTTCTTGTTAAAATGATCAATCTGTTGAGTGTAGATCGTGTTCTATCAATAAACAATGTTACTGTTTCTATACCAAGATGTCTGCTTTTTTCACTATTGATGTCATCTTCGTTGAAGATTAGAATATTACTTTGGGTCTTAGCTGATATAAAGATACAATTAGCACTGTAATAGTTGCAAAATCAATTTTGAATTTCAGAATTCAATTTTCTTTTAGTCTTAATTACTTCACGTCCATATTTGTTGTTGTCCACATCAGTGTCTTTCACAGAAAAGAAGATGTCAGTGAATAGAATTTTCCTAGATTTTTATAATAATACTATGCTTAATTTCCTTTATGTTCTGAAAGAACAAGTTAACATTGACATTCTCTGGTTGATGCTATGGAATAAGAATTTTAAATAGCTTGGTTTTGTGAATGGAAAACAAAGTGACCAATAAATACACTTTAAAGAGTATCATGGAAAGATATACTTATGGATTCACTGGTCTATTAACTAAACTTAATTTGAACCTGTATCCTTATGTGTTCTAATGATCTCTCAACTAAATTTGAATTTTTGTTTCAAATTCAGTCATCTGATTAAAATTTATGAGGATCTAAAATCTAATTTTAAAACAATGATGTCAATTCCATCATCTTAAGGCTTGAATCAGACCAGTATTTATTTCTTATACGAATAGCTTAAGAGTTTTTTCAATCTCATTGTTATCAGTATTAATAGTGGTTTTATTTCTTATGCACACTTTTGTGTTTGTTTTCAATAATAGTGATCAAATATAATAAAGGCAATGGAAAATAATAAATACAATTGAATTGATGCTGAATACCGTTGTCAAAAGCATGAAAAAAACTTCCTTTTTTAGCTAGAAAATGTGAATGGGGGTATAGGCTATGGATTGAATCAGTAGTTCGAAACTTCATATCAACAAGGCAAAAGAATGAACTGAGGTTGCAATTCTTTTGATGTATGGAAGTAAATACAAATGTTCCAAAATGCTCTTGATCTGAACATAATGACAGAAAACATAAAGAGGTCTGGTTCGATGGACAGAGAATCTATAGTGTTCAGTTGAGCACAGTTAATTATCAATTTTGTATTTCAATTTGTTGTTACTTTGAATATAACAATTGCCTTTGACAAAACACTGAAAATTCATTACTGTAAGTTAAAAAAATTTGATATTTTAATTTATAATCGTTATTTGGTTTAATTTTCATTGCCAGTCTTGTTAAATTAAAATGAAAATAATTGTGAAACATTATCAAACAAAAAAAGAATGTCAGTCTAATGTTAAAATTTGTCTCTTGCATAAGAATTTAATAAATGTTTTTTTTTTCTTTTCTCTAGGTATTTCTGAGCCATTGCTTCCATGGTGTTCTTTCTCTGGTGCAACCAAAGATGAAAAACCACTTTGGGTTTCTAAGCAAGATTCCTTCTCTTCACTGTCAAAAACTCCACAACCACAATCTTATGTTTTGTCTAGAAAATTGTCATTAAATCTAAAATCAGGGAATAATACTCTAGATATTTTAAATGCCAGTCCAGTGCCTGGGGACAAACTTTTAGCAAAGGACCCACCTTGCAAACCTGAAAGTGAATTGACTGTTAGCAGTAGAGGAAAGCAAGGGAGCTTAGTAAAGCAAATAACCAAAGGCATAGAGTCCACAACAGGAGTAAAGGAGAATCATCCAAAGAGTCCTGATGGAAAGTATCCAGCTATCCCATATATTACCAGCATTTTAGATGAAAAAACAGTGCGCTCTTTAGTTGGAAAATTTGAAGATGGACGTATTGGTAGGTTACGGAGTGGATCAGTAGCTGAAACTCTTCATATAAAAAAAGATGAAAGAATGAATTGGGAAAGGCGCAATTCTTTTGATGAACGGAAAATACGTTTTGATTGGACAAAACGTCAAGAATCCTCAATGAATCCCATTGTCAGAACAGCACCACCTTTGCCTCCATCTAAACATTTTCGTAATGGAGCACGATCTGTTTTTAAATTATTAAAAAAATTCAGTATGCCTGATTGTCACTCTAAAACTTTTTCAAAAAAAGAAGGTGTAAATACTAATACAGTAGGGATTGCACAAGGTTCATGGGGGAAGAAAACAGACCAATCTAGCCCCGAGCTTTTAACCAATCAGATAAGTGAAATACAGAAGAAAGTTCGCAAGTTACATGGAAAATCACATCCCTTGAGTCAACTAGAAGGGAAACAAAGAACTCCAAACCCTCTTTACCACACAATGTAAAAATGTAAAGTCTGTAAACAACTTCGCACAAAATGGTTAATTTTTTTATATATATAATATTTTTTTTAAACCAAAAAAAAAAAAAAAATGGACGACAAAATAAGTCCTAAAATTATAAAGAAGTGGAATGTAATTTTTATATGTTTTCCATGATATTTTATTTTAAGAAATAATTATGGCCAGTATCAACTTCTTTCCAGAGAAAATTACTTTGGAAATTTCATAACCCGTGATGTTATTAAATTTTTGTATTTTCTTTTTTAAACAACTCTATTACTTTTGTTTTATTATATAGAGATTAAATTATGACAAATTGTTTATTAATTACTACGTTGGTGGTAAAATATATGTGTGTATTAAAGCTAGGGTGTGTGTGTGCGGATGTTTAAACCGACACATAGAATACAAAGCATAAAGATGCTAATTTCTTCAT
The DNA here is from genome assembly GCA_028023455.1 of Epiperipatus broadwayi. Lineage (NCBI taxonomy): Eukaryota > Metazoa > Onychophora > Udeonychophora > Euonychophora > Peripatidae > Epiperipatus > Epiperipatus broadwayi. The sequence goes on along the minus strand of JAQFVV010001054.1, from coordinate 37,609 downwards.
TTTTGTTGCCAAGCCCATTGGGCTGTTGTCACTCAGTGCACTAAAGTGCCTCATCTCACTCGCTTTTTTCCCCTGTTAAGTTCCTTGTATTGGGGGGGGGGCAACTTTCTAGCATACCGTTTAAAATAACTGTTGGATTTGAAAATTGTTTTGTTATTGTTGCCTTTGTAGTTACTTTTTTTTTAAAAAAAAAAAAATGTAAAAATGATGTGAATTAAAAAATATTTCTTCAAGTCCTCACATGAATGTCCTAAATATTATTTTGAAATCTTAAATTCAGTTGTTTTTGATGTGGCTGAAGTCATAACTCGCATATGGCTGAGTGCTATGACTGACCAACGACATGTAAAATACGCAAACCATTATTTCTTGTTCAACCTTCATTTTTCACTTTTTCAGCGAAGATGCAAGGCTTGTAAAAAAATCCTGTTTTTTTTTTTTGTAAAGTTTTTAGAATTTTGTATAAATTGAGCCAGAATTTGCTTTGGACTTTTTCCTTCCTGTGTTTTATAGATGTAAGAAAATAAATTCAATAAATATTTTATTACGAAATGTGTGTGTGTGTTTTTATTGTAAAACAAATTGATGAACAAATCATAATGACAAAGTTGCCGATCACCCAATCATTGAATAAATGTCTGCTTAATATAAATATCCTTTAATAATTATTCTGATTTATGGTTGAGGATGCTAGGTTTGGTATAGATGACAAAAGAGGTTTTCTTTGAAATTGATCTTATGAACTTTATATTATCATAGTTTATAATTCAGAATTTGATTATTATGTTGTAACGGTATATAATATGCCGTTACATTATTTTAAATTAAAATAAAAAGATCGTAAATAAAAATTGATTTATTAAAAAGAAAAAACTTAACTTAAAAACTGAAAATTAAAAGTTGTTTAACATATATAATATATTGCACAGATGGAATGAAAACTTTAAAAGTATTATTTTCTTTTTAAAATAAAATAAAAAAAGTATTTGAATGTACTTTTTATAAAAGAAGTACAATATCTAAAGATAAAATATTTTTGTTAAAAGATTCCTATGTAATCTCAGTAAATGGAAATGATTGTTTTACAAATTAAATGAAAAGCAAACTAGCCCTTGGGGCTCTTATATAAAAAAGTCAGATGAAAGATATAAATAAGAGAATAAAAAAAAATTAGATGTTCAATAGAAGCAGCAACGAACGCTCGGACCTTAATGAAAATTTAGAACAGGAAACCATTGATCAGTGAATCCAGATGATTGGTATAAAAAGAAAAAATATTCAAATTAAGACAGTTCCAGCTTGATTTTTTTGAGAAAGGTGATAAGACACACTTGTCACCCTCTCTCACTTATTTCAAATGAAATGACTGTTGAATTATGAATGGTACTGTTGCAGACCCCGAATCATATGGTACTGCAATTAAATAGTACCAGGATTGAACCAGCTATTGCAGCTTCCAGATTGCGAACTACGGTATGACAACAGACCAATCTTCCATGAAATTATGACTAATAAAGTCTTCACAGGAATTGGCCCAAGGAATCATGAGCTCTTCTATTGTAGAGTATGAACTATACAATTTAAAAAAAAAAAAAGTAATTAAGAACTTTCGTCAAGATTTAAACTTTTAATAATCAGCTAACCTAATTTTTTAAAATGAACTTTAATCTGACTTTTAAGATTTCAAAAACAATTATTGATGTTTAATTTTAAATATTTGAGTTTGCTGATGTAATCATTTCCATTTTTTTTATTAATATTTATTGACTAAATTATTTAAACATATTAAATTTAAGTTGGGTGTAGATGGCTGCGTAGATTCGTTAACATTTAATTATTTTTTTTATTTGCATATTGATTAAAAAATATATTCGGTAAATATGATACCTCATGTTGAGTATCTAAAAATGTATTTATTCGTGTATCTTTTAAGTTGTTGGTGTCAATGCGGCATCTTATGATGAATGCCATTGGGTTTATTGTAAATTTCCCTCTGCAATTCCATCAATAATTTTATATTTTAATCGTTTATGTTTATTTTGAATAAGTTTCATTTCAGGCTATTTGTCTCATAGTTAGGTCGATGCTGGTGGTGGGATATATGGGTATCTATATCAATGTAATGTGAAGTGTGTTTAGCATACAGGGTAACGTGTCCAACTGAATGCATGACCCAAAGATGTAGTCATTGTGTTGCAATGGACGCAGACATATTTCCTGCACCATTGACCCTTTTTTTAGTGCTATGGATAGGTATTATAAGTCAGCAGATAGACCACTCTCCCCCATACGTAGCACTTTCTTTAATTATTTTATATACATGATTCCTTTGCCAGACAGATGCACATTCCTGTACTGGACGAGGATCATGTCCTTCAAATATGCTGTCAGATGCACATTCCTGTCAGCGTGGTTTTATGCTAACATCTTCATATTGCATTGGTTGCAACTATATATCTGGAAGCAGGCGTTGGTTTGGCTATGAACTTTTAGTCTGAGATCGAACGATTATTTTGAAAAGTTTTTAATTGAGTAATCTATGTAGCCTATCTATGCTCAACATTCTAAAGTAAAATTTATTAAAATGTCCATCTGTGCGGACTGTTTAAAAATAGTAATTTAAAATTTAATATTAAAATCTAAAGATAAATTTTAGTTCTCAATTTTATTTATAAGTGCGTTAATAAATGTTTTGTGTGTTAATTACTGGCAGTGGCTTATTTTATTTTTTTTAAATAATATATTTTGAGAATATAAGTAAGTTTTATATTGAATCTCTGTGTCTCCATGAGTTAGCGGCAAGGGCTGACGGTCGGAATAAAATATATATGTAAAAGTTAGATCTTAACAGCGTGTATCTGCCTACTCTATAAATTTTCCAGGTTCAAATAGCCTGGTGGCATCCTGTAGCACAGATACGGTAAGACTGATCACCCTGACCGTTTTAATGTAAAACATCTTATATCTTATTTAAATATTCATAATAATATTATAAGATCTAGCTCTGTAATAAATTAACTGTCACCATGAGCTTTTTGTTTGATAACCCCTTGCATTAAATTTTCAGTTTTTTCTTTTAATGATTAAATATTCTGCAATATATTCTTATAGTTATAAACATATTTCTTAGAAATATAAGTTTACAAGTGAAAACTATTCTTAAAAATATTATTTCATCTTTTGTCTCTTAATACAAATATATTTTTACTGAAATTTTTTTATTTAAATTCCATTTCTAAAATCTGAATAAATTCCACTTCATTATTAAAAAAATGACAAAAAAATAATCGCTTCAGTGATTATAGAGGTGTTCTTTTTTCTGCCATTCACAGTTTTATACTTTGTTATTATATTTTTCTTGACTAATATTCCTTAAGAAACAAATATTTTGGTATAAAATATTGATCGAAACACTATAATCCCATCAAAAATAAATAGTTCACATATTTTTCAACAATAATTAAATTAGTAACAAATTAAAGGAAATTACATATTTTTTGAAGTCAACCAAAAATGAATGCTTGCAAGAACTCTTTAAAAGCCCTTTGCGAGCTTTAGAATAAAGAAACTACTATTCACAATTTTTTTGTCTCGTATTATGTTCTCTATACAATATTGATATCTTCAGGTATTTTTTTAAATGAATAAACCAATATTTAAGTCCTAGCTTTTACCGTCAAGTGAATGCTACAGAGAGTTACAAGACAATTTAAACTGAAGCAACTAAAGTGCTACTGTACTGTGCTACCGAAATAATCGTTAATTACATATTTGGCTACAATCTGCCAAACATCTTAGTGGTTTAGATTTACCAAATAGTTCCATTAAGCCATTAGAATATAACTTGTTGAAGCCTATATTTCAATTATAACATTCTATTCTGTTGTAAGGGGAAAGCAGTGGTACTTTTTTGACCTTCGTACTTCTAGCTATAAGAATATTTCACAGTGCATGGGTTAAGTCAGTACAATTATGTACTTAATGATTTAACAATTCATTTGTGTAAACAAGAAAGAGATTAGCCTTTCATTTCATAATAATAGCAATATGAGAAATGTGATGTTGAATTATTAAGACCATTCGTTAAAATTAATTATGAGACAATAATGTAAACTTATTGATCAAATATTCAATTATTTTCCTCTCTGAATTAATACTAACTTTGCAGAAGTGGACAGGAATTAGCTGATTTTATAATTAGACATTAGCGAATTAAATCAGGAAGTAGAACTGGATAACATGACAATGGAAACTGATGATTATATAAGATTTCCCAACTTAAATAATATGTAATAGCAATTTTTCATCCTGCCACATAGCATGAGCTTGAGTAATCAGTGATTATCAGATGTCTGTAAAATTTGTAACCTTAGTATTTAAATTCTTAGCTGGTTTTGCCTTAATGAAACCTGGAATTCATATTTGGAAGCAATGTCAACATGCATTCAGAAATCACCCTTGACTCCATTTTAACTGTTGAGCTGAAAACCTGAAATTTAAATCTGCCTTAAATTTTGACCCCTATTCAATATATTTGGATAAATAGATCTGAATCCACTTCAGTAGCTATATATTTTTTCATTGACTGTAGATTTTTTATTCACCTCATTAATAATTCTAATAATAACAAATCAAAGTCCCACCTAAATACAAAACCTCTAGTCAGAGTAATTAGTTATTGTCAGATGCAGGGCGAATTCTTATCAGAATGTACCTGGTAATTACTAAAGTCTTTACTGGGTGGCATTGGTATGGAAAGTCTACTTTTGTGTAGTATTGTGTTTGTTGTATTGATAGTTCTTGAATCTTGTTCGCATTATATATTTTTTGTCCAATAAATTGGATTACTTATTAAAAATTGTAACCTGTTCAAATCAACCATATAATTCTAAAAGATCAACAATTCCTCATATTCATGATTTCTCATAATAAATATCTTAAGATGTAGTTGTAAATCTTATAACAAAGAATGACCCAGGCAAAGTTTGGACACAATCTAATAATCTCTTACTATCAATCTTCATTTTCAATGAATTAGGTCAGTGTGCATATAATTGATAATGTGAAAAAATAGAGTTAGTGGTAATTAAAACATTTTATACTTTAAAGAAACTAAATAGAAGTTTTTTTTTAAATATGAAATTATAACTTTGGGTTATAAAAATTTAATCTTATTGTATTACAATAAAATAATTTGATCGACTATGCATTTTCTATGTGATGTTGAAAACACCAAGTTTGCTCTATGATTGTTTATTGAAGGGTCATTATTAGTTTAATCATAGCTCACAAGGGGATGCAATAACTTAATTTCATACACAATCTGATTATTTACTAAAATTGATTTTTCATTTGATATTTGATGGTTATTAAAGAATAAGACTTGTTAGCTAAACATTTAATAGTGATTTCCAAATAGTTTGTGCTATATTTAGGCTAATATACAGAGTTAATGCTTTGCATTATAACATGACAATAAATGTTTGCTTAAATACCATCAGAACTTAAAGAGTAGACGGTGTTGTTCTATTCGTTATTGATGGATGATTATTTTTATTTTGTTCATGGGGAATTCCAGTTGTTTTTGTTTCAATTTCATTTTGATTATAAATTTTTTCCTGTCTGCAGATTTGTCTGTCAAAAACACGATTCGCTTTTAGGAAATAATGGCATTACTTGAATATAAATGCTTTTTAATTTAATATAATCATAGGTATTATTTTTTACAAGTATTAATAATAAACTTTAGAAATGGTACTCACATTGTAAACACAAGTTCAGTTTAATGTGACAGTGCGCACTAAAAACAATAATGGAATTGTTTTATTTGTAATTTTATATTGGACTATTTTCATCGTCTAATATGTGTATTGAATGTCTTTAGAAAAATTTAACTTTATTTAAATATACCAAGTACATTCAATTGTTAGTAATAGCACATCAAACAGGTTAGTATATGCATGTTTCGAGAGGTATTCTCCCTTTAGGTGTTGCTGGCCTGACCAATGACCGTACTAGCATGGGATTTGGACCTGGATCCTTAGATTCTTGAGTATTGAATTTTAAGGTAACGCTCTATAACTGAGTCATTCTGCCAATAGTCCAATATAAAAATTCAACTAGAACACCATCATCACAAGCCTTCAGGAGAATAGTTTTATTGTTTGGACATTTCTAAAAAGTTTGAGCATTGGACATGCCAGAACAGAAATTGATCCAAAAACCGCATGCTCCATAATTCTACCATTCCACCAAAACATGCAGAATAAGAAAAAAATAATTGAATACATTTATTGCTCAAGAATTTATAAAAAAAATTGAGCACTAGCGGTAACAGAATGTTTCTGATAACTTCATATACCAGAATCTGAAACTCCACTGCTGTGCTAAATGATGCAAAGTGATAGTATGCACTTATAATGCTGAGGAGTCATTAAAAGGGTAGTAAATGTCAACAGATCCCGAAGATTATCAGCCTTCCATTATGTATACTGACCAATAGGAACATTGTAGTTGAATTTTGTTGTAGCTAGTCAATCTTCTACAGAAGAAAAGTTGTTTGGTTACAAGTATATTTTTAATGACTTAATCTTATTATACCATATAAATTTTCTTTATAACATATTCTAAATGAAAGTTGATTTGGCCAGAACTATTTTGAAAAATAAAACATTGAGGATGAAAATGGAGATGCTGAAGAATAGGAATACAAATTCTTTGACAAAAAAGAAGCAATATAGTTTTGAGAAATAAATATTAAAAAAATAATCAAAAAGGTTTAGTGTCCAGGACTTCATAAAAAGTCGAGCATCGGGAAGTGTCACAATTGAAATCAAGCTGAAGATCTTCTGGTCCCAGAATTGATAGTCCTCCATGGCACCAAATCAAGGACATTAAACATCTAAGCTGGCTTTATTAAACAAGTATTATGAGGGCAAATATTCCACAATAGAGAAAGAAGTTGGAAAGTTTAAAAAATTCAAAATTTTGTTCCCTGTTCTGAAAAAAATTAGTTACTACTAGGGCTTTGTAATCATAATTAAAATACTTGCATGCAAAATTAAAACATTTTCTAATACAAAATTATTAAAGGATTAAACTTTACAATACATTTTTAAATTTCTGAACAAAAAGCAAATCGTGGATCGGATTTTGAGAATATCCGTTGTCATAATATGTTAGAAAATCATGCAGTTTTCCTGATAGTGGTATTAAAAACATGCAGTGAATTTTCATTGAGCAATGTTTTTTGTTAAGTTTTAATGGTGTAATGAATAATTTGTGTTAATTTCATCTAGTTTTGAGTATTAAATTGCATATTTAATGGTATATTTTACTACATGAGCATAAATATTGGAAAAGATGTCTGATGATATTGATTAATAAATCATCCTATGGTGTCCTATTTAATCTAATTGTTGCATTTTTATAAATATTTTTCAAAATATGACACTTTCCTGGATCTATACGTTGATGATCCAATGCTTTAATCACTGAATAAATGCTTATAGAATCAAATGCCTATCCCCAGCCTAATTTCTAGTTTATTGCTTTCATCAGTGAGAAGTTTTGGATCTTGGGAGAGTATACTTTGACCTTTAGGATCTAATGCATCTTTTTTCTAGCAGCTATCTTGTTTTCTGTTTTAGTATCAAGCTTTCAGACATGGTGAATGAAAAAAGTATGATGCAGATAGCAAAGTGTAAGCTGGAATCAGACCAGTATTTAGAAAAAAGTAATAATTGCCCATATGGGACATAATTTATCAAAGTAAAATATGATTGCTAAAATGAAAATTAATATGTTGGCAAAGATTTTTAACATTATAATTAAATTATTTTCCCAATTTGAATAAATTCAATATGTATTTGAAAACAAATTATTGCAAAAATAGATAGTTTTTACATCATAGTAAAAAATGACCACATGATTTCATATTTACTTACTATAAGGAAAAAATGAGTTTCTGTTGAGTTGAAATACCATGATCTTTCTAAGTATTGAAAGTCACTTGATAATAATTTAAAAAGATGCAGCTAAACTAGTTGGGATATGATGGACACAACTAACAAATAATCTGTGGTTTCAGGAAGATTCATGACAATATCCAGGATAAAGCAAGAACTCATATATATATATGAGTCCGTATTATTAAATTACAGTATTAAAAAAAAACGGTTTCACCATATATTCTGACAGTATAAAACTCAGTTGCTATAGCAACAATATAATTAAATATTACAGAAAATGATAATATACTATCTGCTAATTACCAAAATTAATTTTATGATTGTTTTGTATCTTTTCTTCTTTAATGTATTATTTTAAAATTATTGAATTTGATATTAGAGTATCTGAAAGCTTACACTACTGTTGCAATTATAAGGATCTTCTGCTGCAGCCATGTTATAATTTTAAATTTTCCTCTTAATAATCACGTTAGTTGTGTGGTATTCTAAAATGAGATAGAAGGGTCTTACTTCATTAAATTTTTATGCAGATGCAAACAATGCTGAAAATCCTTTATATTCTATATATACTTCAATAATTTTGTTTATTCATATACAGCTATATATCTTACCAAATAATCACCATCTTACACCTTTAAGCAAATCATGTTTATTATAATAACAGTTTCGACTGTTCCATGCAGTCTTCAGATCTCAATCTAGTCCTCTATCTTTCCACCATAAAATAAAGTGGTTTATGGTGAAAAGGTAGAGGAATATATGAGATCTGAAGAAGACTGCGAGGAACAGTTGAAACATTATTTGCTTAAAGGTGTAAGAAGATGGTGATTATTTAATAAAATATATTATAACGATCTGGATGAAAGTGAGACTAATGTAATCTGCACTACAGGGCATCATCTAGGCATTTGAACCTAGAAAAATTTATAAAGTAGGCAGATACGTAAGTCAAAAAAATTTTTTTTTTATTATTTTATATATTTTGATATCCGGTCATTAGCCCATTGTCACTAGCTCAGTGGAACAGCAGAGATTTATATTTTATATTAAATTCCTATCTAAGATATATAAAAAAAAGAATAAAATAAGCCACTAACAGTAATTATACACCCAAACATTTATTAACGCACATATAAATTTTGAATCATTTTAACATTACTTTTATTTTATAATTTTAACTTGATTTTAGAATTTGATTTTACATTTTAATTTTTATAAGTTTGCATTTTAATTTTTATAAGTTCGCACAGATGAATTTATAAAATATGTTTTTAATGTTCAGTATAGATCGGTTACATAGATTACACGGTTAAAAAACATTTCAAAATAAACAAACGATCAAAATACAAAGTCATTGATACCGTCAATTGCATAGGGAATACAAGAAACCCACTGGTATTCATCATAAGATACCGCATTGACACCAATAACTTAAAAGACATCCGAATAAATACATTTTAGATACTCACCATAAGGTATCATTTACCGAATGTCTGTATATTTTGATCAAATATGAAAACCAAAAACAACCAATAACGAATCAAGGCAACGTCCATACCCAACTTAAATTTAATGCATTTTTATTTAGTGTCGAGTATGAATAAACTACATAGATTTGCATTTGAAAGAAAAAAACTATCTTTATTTAACCTTAGGCCAAAAGTTCACAGCTAAACTGGCGTCAATCCATCTGATATATCGATGTGTTCAATGTAATACGACAGCACAATTAGGTTAAGAGAAGAAATTGCTTCTCGTCAGATAGGAATACTACATCTATCTGACGATAAGAGCAATAAAAAAAAACTCCTTAGGAAGGAACTGCGGTCTCCATCTTATAATTCTTCACATAGGCAAAATGAGTGTGTGCGGTGTATAAAGCGATTCTGCCCGTAGCGAATCTCATACTACATCTACTAATTACACCAATATATCCAATCCATTGACCTAATTCAACTACGAAACAAATAACCTAAGATTACCCTCCCCTAATATAACTTTACAAATCTATACAGCCATTCACGCCCGACTTAAGTTTAACATTTATATAATTTAACGAAAAACAGAAATCATAATAAAAACTTAAAGAACAAAAAAAAAAAAAATGGAAATGATTTTACAAAAAAGGAATACATCAAATAAAATTATAACTAATTTAGTCAGATAGGAAATTCTTCTATTTAAAATATTGAAACATTTAGCATTTAGAGTTCTTTTGTTTAGAAATGTTCATTAATTATATATTTCTTACCGTTTTGAAAAATGTCCGTAGTCTCTGATTTCTTGTAATGGAAGGTGTTAATTCCCATGAAGTCATAAGATCGGTGTGCAGTTAACCATTGGTCCTTTATGGTTGATGGTATTCTTCTGGACCTTGATGTCCTGTGGTCCGCAATATTGGAAAACGATGTTTCATTTTTTTTGAACAACTGAAGAAATTGAAAGTGCATCTTTCAATCCCTTCTCCTCCAACCCTTTCCAACTTAACACATATCTGTCCTCTCTGTAATAACTATTAAACCAATCTTTTCCTTTTATATTAATTTTAAGGATTCAATTGACATTACGGCATTGATGTGATGGTCCTTTCGCTGAGGTCCGATTCCATTGTTTTTCTCTCCTATCTGACCTTTGCTTATACATTTTAAATGCCCAAGGGCTAGTTTATATTTAACTAATTAAAACAATCATTTCCATTTTCTGATTAATTAATGTGTTTTCCAAACTTAAAGATATATTTTTATCTCTAAATCTTTTTGAGTTTTTGTTTTTAAAATACCTTTTCTATTTTTAATAAAGTTTTATTTTAATAATTTTTTTTTCATCTGTGCGATTTTATATATATATGAGTTTAGTATAGAATTTTAATTTTCAATTATTAAAAAAAAAAAAAAAGTTTTATTTGCGAACTTTTATTTTTTCATGTTTAATAATAAAAAACAATGTAACGTACGTATGTGCCCGTTACAATATAGTAATGCTGACAATGGAAAACAAAATTTAAAAAATCAACATCATTGCAAGACATTATAAAAAGATTCCAGAAGATGTGTGAAATAATTATTTAGGATTTTGTTGATTTGTAAAAAAATTTATGCACTTTATATTAATCGGGAAGTGTTTACATAAGTCTGGATTTATTTGAATTTATTTAAGTAGAGGATATCTATATGTTTTATAGGAAGTGAGTGAATTAAGAATGTTGAGATGAAGTATTTAGAATAGCAGAGATAATCTCTTTAAAGCTGTCCATGTTTTTGTATGTTATTCATGAATTTATGATACAAATAACTATACTGCTTTTGTTTTATCTTCACTATTCTAGAGTAATCTACTGTAAACTAGAATAATTACTGAACATCAAATGGTATAATGCTTTAAAATTCCCAGTTTCGGACTGACCAATTTTTGACTTTTGCTTTCAAAGCTGGATTAATGCACTTGCTTATCTAACAACTATATTCAAACAGACTGCCAATTAGTACCACAAGTAATGGATAGTAAAATAGCCTTTAGATATGAAGGCCAACTGCTGATAACAAATAGTGTTTGAATCAGAAGCTCCTGTTGCCTTATAGGTTGATATCGGGTCATCAAAGGCTAGGTACTGTTTCGGACATAAAGTGTATTTTGTCTCCATCTTTTTAGGGCCTGGTCATTGTGAGCCTATCTCATGCTATTGGACATTTTATACTAACTGTGACAGTGGAATTGGGTCTCCCCCCTTTTTTTTACTTCCAGCTCTCAAGAATTAAGAAAGCAATGACACAGATAGACTTGGTAGGTCCAGAAGTTTGTGATCTTTGTTTGAGGGAATACAATCACTAATGAATTGGGTAGAAATTAAATTTCAGTGGACAGTTTTGGCTGTGAAGTGCTATATATTTACACAGTTCCATTACCACAGAAGTGAAGGCCTAGATCTAAAAATGACCTGTTTCATACTGCCTGGCTTGATTGTCATGCTTAGTGAATTACTCATTTCAATGGAAAAATAGTAATAATAGTGAGTAGTAGTGGTAAAGCAAGAGGCCATGATAGTACTGAAGGTAAGTATTGCATGAAATGCATGAACCTTACTTGATACACTCTTCAAGGCCAGGGCAATGGATTGAACTTGTGGCTAAGAAACTATCAAGGTTAAAGATCGCTCTAGCTGCTCTAAGTGAAATTCATCTAGAAGTAGGAAGTCTAATAGAACAAGTGGATGGTACGAGTTATTTTAGAAAAAAAAATCATTCAGTGAAAGAAAAATAATGCATAGCATTGGATTTATTGTGAAGTCAAGTTTCGTATCTTCTGATGTTGGAGTTATTCATTGTATCAGTGAATGGTTTTAAAACTTTCACAATACTAGTGATGCTCATTTTATTAGTTTCTGTGATCCAATCTTAGATTCAGAGAAAGAAATGATAACATTATTTCAGAGATACCATAAAATATCAATTTTTTTTTTGTTAAGACTTTAATACATATATTGGTACGAATAGTAGACTTTGGCCAAAAGGTATTGGAAATAGTGATGTTGGTGCTGTAAATTCAAATGGATTGTTATTATTGAATTTATGTACAACACATGGATTGAAAATCACAGTTTGTTTAGACCGAAAAACCATTATAAAACAGATGCATCCATGCTCAAAAGAATAGCATTTTAATAGATTACATTATAGTTAGGAGTCGGAATACAAGAGAAATTCACATATCGTGCTCCAATTGTTGGACAGATCATAGATTAATATGGTCCAAGATTAAAATGGTAAATAAAAAAAATTATTCTACTCATATTTACAAGAAAATTGATGTTTATTCTTTAGAATTCAGCAACTACTAAACAGTAAAATTGCTTATTTGAATCTTCAGGAGTGTCAAGTTATTGAAACATGGGATTATTTTAGTGAGAGTATTGTGGATACAACTAAATCTAGAGTTCATTAAAAACAAGAATCATGATTGAATTTCCAGTAATGATCATGTGATTTAATTAAAAGGAAACTTGACATTTTCGATTTTGCAGAATATTAGATTAAATGTCTAAAGGCAGAAATTCAATGATTGAAAAAGATTTAAAAAATGATTTGTAGATTAAAACTTAACGATAGAATTTTTCTGATTGTGGTTAGTATCAATCTTTATTGATGCAATGAAGGCAACATACGGAACTGAGAAAGAGAATCACAATCTTGTTAAATCTAGTAATGGCTTTCTTACATAACGACAATGATATTTTGAACAGATGGATCATTTTGATCATCTTTTAAATAATGATGCAAGAATAGAGATGATGACTTAAATCTACTCATTTGGGCAAAGATATCCTGCTTAATGATTTCAAAATAGGAAAACAAAAAGGCTGCAAATCCGGATGAAATATTGGAGACATTTAAAAATATGGCGGTGATAAGTTAGCTTCAGAAATATTGGAATTTTTAAAAATATAATTGGGCCATCAAGTGCCCCATTATCTTAAGGATCCCTTTATTATTTCAATTTTTAAAAACAAAAAATAGAAAAGGTTGCAATAATTATCATGGAATATATACCTTCAATGATTTTGTTGAATAGTTTTGCTTTCAGTCATACATAAATGGTTAGAAAGATCTCAGATTGGTTTTAAAGAATCAAGAAACATTGGCATTGCGTTTATGACCAGACAAATAGAGAAAAGTGTCATGAACAAATCCATGATTTATATATTGCTTTTATTGACTTGGTCAAGGCATTTGATTCAGTTAATAGGACAAGTCCATGACATTTGAAATTGGTTTCTAATCATGCTATACAACTTCTAAATGATGGAATGAAAGGAAGTGTTATTATAAGTGAAAAATATGAATATCTGAAATGAAAACTGATTTCAATTTTTATGATAATAGTCTTTGGAATTATCAATAGTTGGTTTAATCAAATAGGGATCAAGATATATATATAGGTTTGATAATAGAATTTTTAACTTAAATTGATTAAAATGAAAACAAGAACTTATAGTTTCTTGGATTCTGGATTTACAGTAAGCCAATGATTTGGTATTTTTGTTATTTCAAAAGGTGATTTACAGAAACTTCTTAATGTTGGAAAAAAAAAACGTCAACAAGTTAGTTTTATAAGAAGGTTGATGTGAAGTACAACATGGTCTTCAATGTGCTGTTAAGCTAAACGATCAGGTATTTCATTATAAGGAAATAACTATTATGACCAATTATCTATATATAGATTTGAACACCTAATCAACCAATATAAAGACATATACATATATGGTATACATTTGACAAAGCAATAGGAAATAATAGTTATTATACTTCGTGAAGAAGATAAAGACATCACTGAAGAATGTTCCATAAAATTTTAAAAATATATTGCCAAGATCTTAAAACTAATTTTTATGTTCTTCAAATTACTAAATGTAATTCTATAGAGTCCATTATTGTAAAATCACATCTTTTTTGGATTGAACATGTAAAGCAAATTGACAAGGACGTTTTATTTTGAACTTGAACAGAATTTCGGTGAGAAATGTAAAAGAAATGCAATGCCAATTGTTTCCATCAGGAAAATATGGCAATGAATAGAATACATTGGAGAGATAAAAGTAGACCTGGTATTGAAGTATTTCTGAAAGGTTTTCTTCTCAAGAAATTAAAAGCAGCATCACAAAATATCAAACCAAAAAATATTGACCAATGTGTTTTATATGTAGATGTATTTGTGTTTCACAGACTGTATAGTCATTGGAAAGCTCATTTCTAAAGTAGTTTTTTTATCACTGTTTATGGAGTTAGAATGGCCATATTTATTTATGAATGGCTGATATTAAAAATTTGAAATTTAATTATCTTCAAAAATTGAAATTTCATCCATTACATATTTGTAATTAATATACAATTTTAAGTAAACTGAAACTTTAAACCATAAAATATTTACTAAAAAGATTTTTTATATTATAATAAACATACAAATTATTGCTATTATTTAATGATATTTTATTTTATACCATTTAATTAAAAATTTAATATATGTATAAACTATTTTATAAAGAACATTTTTATTTAATTAGATGAGTAATTATAACAGTCAACTCTTATGCTATCAACAATCTCAACCTATTTGACTACAGGTTGAGATTGTCATTGGCTTAAGGATTGATTGTCATCATCTACATTAATAAACCTATTAAAGCCTTGAATAATTGGCTTTATTATTTTGATGAACAAAAAGAAAAAATCACTTTTTTCCTTGACCACAATTTGGGTTGGTATATTTAATTTCAAGTAAGACTGGGAAGTATTCATAAATTAATTCAAATTGTGATTAAATTAATTAATTTATGTATACCCCCCCCCCACACCCTTATATTTGAATTTTTTTTATTTTTTTTTTGTGTCATAGCATCGGTCGGGACATGAACCCGCAACCCGGGCAACTGCCTGCAAGTGCGACCTCTCGACCACCAATGCAAGACTATATTTGAAGTTAAATATACTAATCCAAATTATGACTGAGGAAAAAATATTTTTTGTATATTATTCATCCAATTAAATGTTTTTTTATATATGTTACTTTGATTACTTTTAATATTTGGAAATCTAGCAACATACTTTTTGTAACTATTCATTTTCAAATTTAAATACAGTAATAATAAAAAGCCAGATGTCACATGACTTATATATAGCTTGCATTTACAAATATGTAAAATTAAAAGCATGCTAATGAGCTCTAAACAAGCTTTTTTTATGATAAATGCTACTACAACAGAAGGTATTCAAATCATCTTTATCTTGGATTGTCCCCATGCCCAGACCGGTTTTGACCTATGGGGGTCTCTTCAGTGAGGAATTGGGACACTAGATTCAAGCTTATTTAGAGCTCATTAGCATGCTCTTAATTTTATAAATTTAAATACAGAAAATGTAAATAATGTTGCCATATTTCTAAAATGAAATTAACATGTGTTAAAAATTGTTTCAACATCTTTATTTGTTTATAAAAGCGATGTTTTGTTTTTTTTAAAAGCAAGTTTTAGTTAAATAATGAAGAGAAATTAAGATTTCATTCGTTTTTCTTTCCATTTTAATAAACTGTAAATGGTTTTTTTTTTTTTTAGAGAATATTCAATAAAAATTGTTTTTTAAAAATATACTACTATCTAGTGTGCATAACTGAAAACTTACTTAAATTGATATCACATTTTGAAATTCATCACCAACACTTAGACGGAAAAATTGACTGGACAACCTGAAATATTTGAGGAAATCTATTTGATAAAAGTATGTTGAAAATTAGTTGCAAGATTTTATCCAGACAAACAAACAAATGGAATTCCTAAGTCAAATAAAATCATTTAAAAAAGCTCTGGATAAAATGACATAAGGTGTAAGTTTCAAAAGGAAAAATCAGAATGGCTCCGACTCGCAAACTGATGAGCATAGTGTTGTGGGCTCTAACATTGTGCTGTGTGGTGAGCAAGAGAGAACTCTCTCAAGAAGAAAGAGAAAAAGAAGACAGAAAAAGAAGCTGGCTCAACATGAGTCAGGGAATGAGATGGAAACTGAATCAGAAGGTCAGATAGTCATTGACCCAGAGGTAATGGAATATGATATTTTATCTCATCCCATGATCTTCAAATGCATTGTTGAATCTAAAGGGCCATGTCTTTTTTGGAAGGGGATGTATGTAGTGAGAGTGAAGTAGGGCAGGTAATCTCAGAAAAGGCAGATAATCCAGAGGAAGAAATTGATAACATAGAAGAGCAATGGAAGCTGTCAAGGTGAAGTAGCACAGGTTATCTCAGGAGAGTCTGATAATTCAGTGGAAGAACTTGATAATGTAAAAGAGCGATGAGGCTCGTAGTGACAGTTCTGAAAGCAAGGAAGTAGATGGCTGTCCAAAGAAAATTCAGCAACAAATTAGTACTAGCCCTCCGTGTATTGATGAAATGGAAGAAATCACAGATGATGAAGAAATAAGCTCATAAGAGGAAAATTTTGAAGACTCTGAATAGGAAAGCGATGGAAATTCAGAAACAGTTTAAAGTATGAATTCCATAGATTTGGTTTATACAAAGATATGGCAACATGGATGAAGTTCTAAGGATCTGTGAATTAAAGGACTTGGCAATTCAAAGACATGAATCAATTGAGAAGACTAGGGTTATTGACTGTGGTATGATCTCAAGATTTCTTTAAACAAATGTATTTACATCATGTAGCGGGTGATCAGTCACCTGAATTTTTTACCTTAATAAAAAAAAAAAAGCTCTGAAGTTTGAAGTCTGGGCTAACTCATTTGCATAACTATATAGATCTGATATTTAGTCAGTTTCTATATACTTTTGAAACCTCAGTTGTAAAACAATTTTAGGTAAATCTACAGTTGATGGCTCTAAACTGGGGTGAGCTGACTATACAGGATGCATATGATAGGTCATGTGATGCTGTGTAGAAAGATATTAATCATGAAGGAACAATAGTTATGAAAAGCTTATCTAACTAATAAACTACTGATCAATATAAAATATGAATAGTGGCTGGATCCGAAAACTTGGGTAACTTTGGTGCCATAATCTCTTGAAATGTTAATTCATTTCTAGAAATATCAGCCTTTTCAACATGTCCCCCCCCCCCATACTTCTCTCTAGACTTTGGATTCTGCAGAATAGAAATAAATTACTTGGATAATTAATCCATTCTTGGAAAAAAGAATCTTAAGATTTTCAGCTGATGGGAGCAATTTTAGCCATCATGTGGTCATATAAATTTAACTTTAATGCAATGAGTGAGCTAATGGTTCTGAACAAACTTTTCTGATAAATGCTGCAAAAGAAAGCACTTTATGTATATCTAGAATTATCTCCATCCCCAAACTGTTTTCGAGCTAATGGTTTTCATCAGTGAGATGCTAGGATATTCAGACACTAGATCTAAAATACGAACTTGTAAAAGTTTATTTAGAGCTATTACCATGCTCATTACATTAGATTTGTAATACAAGCTTATTATCATGTGATATATGACTTGATTTTCTTAAATTTAATTTTATATTTGTGTTATGTACTGGAATGACCTTTCGTACACATATTTTTCAAATCTATTCTTTCTAAATTATTTTTTTTAATTTTATTTTCATTCATCGTATTATGCATCTCTAATCATTTCTATAGTTTTTGTTTGATATCTCTTGTCTACAATTTAATAGTCTTTTCTATTCCATTTTCACAAATCTATAGGACAAATCATGTTCTATTATCTTATACTTATTTATTTTCTAAATTTTTATCTTAACTATTATTTGGTTTTATTACTAGTTGTTCTGACAAAACATTAGCACTATCTTTTTATACATCTTGTTAATTTATTTATCCCATTTTTTAAGCACTATGTGCATAGTATATAATCCATAATTTTGTCTTTCCAGTTAAATATTTTTGTGACTTGTTTTTAATGAAATACTAATGTGATTTTCCAAGACTGCTAAAGATCAAAATAATGTTAGTAATAGTATAAACTTCAAACTTGAAGCACTTCCATTATTTAGAACTAAAACTTCTCAAACCTAAATATTATTAAAAATTGTTATTCAGTTTACTAGAAAAACAATAACTACTCAAAATAGGTATCCATTAAATGATCATAGCTTGTATGTGGGAGTCCATTACCATGGCTTCAGTGCTTTTGTTCTACTTGTTAAATGATAGTTCGAGACAATTACTATTTTACCATTAAATTTTTAATATTACTTATTCCTGGCTATCATACCAATAGATAAAATAATCACATGTAGTATCCTTCATACAATAATTACAATATTTTGTCATTTTCTTTAAATGGGATTGCAATATCGTTACGCATAAGTGGCCAGCCTTTGAACTCTGAATGTTTGTAAAAGGCAGCCATGTAATTATTGAGCCAATTTTTTATAAATTCAGAGTGCTTTGTGATATTATTAATTTACATTAAGTAATTCCCTTTCTGTCACATGTATGAGTTATTAACAATAAAAAATATATAAAGTAATCGGAAATCTCTACCTGTCTGTTCCTTGCATTATGACACACGATATAGCCTGTTTATTACCATTTATCTATATCATAATTACTAATATTTCTTATTGCATTGCCAAATAAATCATCCATGCATTTTACTACTGTTACACAATGCTTTATTTACCATCCTCTTTTACGGTTTCGGTTGCCCCAGCAACCTTCTTCAGAACATAGAAGATATAAAAGTTCTGAAGAAGATTGCTGGGGCAATCGAAATTGTAAAAGAGGATGGTAAATAAAGCATTAAAAATTGAAAGATTTAATTAATGCATATACGTTCATTTTATTTTAAATTGTAATATTTGTTAGATAATAATTTATGGATTTTTCTTTTATATGCAGAAAGGTAGATAATCGGATTGTCCATGTATTTAGATGCAGAGAAATAAAAAGTCATTAATGGTTATAGAAGTTATATGTAGAAATAAAAAAAAAGATTTTAATAAAAGAAATAACTATTAATATTTGATAAAAACAAGGAAGCAACCACAAGATTAGTAATCATAATCACTGAGCGTTGATAAGATTTTATATCTACTGTACTTTAAAGTTTACTATTTTATGTATATTATTAACCTTAAAAACTTTTAAATTTATTTATGCTATAATAACAAATTGATTTTCAAACAAGTTATGGCGAAACAGAAATAAAGCGCTGTATATGAAATGAAACAGTGCGTGAATGAATGATAGCGAATAAATAAATCAAACCTTCGTCAAATTACTTTTGAATAACTATTAGCACAATCCTTCAACATAGAATCATAAAAATGTTTAACAATAAACTGCTTGAACTGTAACTCATAATGAATTCTATTATCTCGAATCTTGATAAAATAACGAGTCGGCTTCTAGATGGCGGCACTGTCATTTAAACTATTCTCGTAATGTTAAGATAACATTTTTAGTTTCAAAAAATGATATCCGTAAAACTTAATACCGGAACGCAAATGCCAATAATTGGCTTAGGAACTTGGCAGGTAAGATATTATTATATTAGTGATTGATTTTGAAATAGCTGTCAATACTTGTGCGACTATTTGAAGTTGTTACTCCTATCTAGGCGATTATTGTATTATTGAACTAAGTTACTATACTTTTCTTTTAAGTTTATGAATGGCTTCTATATATTTAATTTGTAGCTAAACAACTAAAAAGAATAATATATAGCAACCAATTTTTACGTACGTGTCATATAGTGGTGTTATGACTTTCATGATCTAGACTGTTTAATTTTTGTGAACCCCTCCCTTTAACAATTCTTATATTTGAGAACTGTTTCTAGTATAATATTTAAATACTATATGTATATAAACGATCTTTATTTTAAATGTTGCTTGATTTTTTAAGCTATTCATAAAGCAACAAATAAATAAAAGTTATTAAATTTTTTTGATTTTTATTGGTGCGTCATCGTAATTCCCATATCACACACTTCCACCCGCAGAAACTGATCGTCTTTTCTCACAATGCGTACACTTTACGGACAAGCTTCATCTGTCAAGTGAGTCAAAGATATCAAATACCTGAATCTCCACATTCCAAGGATTTCTATTTTTTCTATCTCATCTTTTTGTGAAGTAAGCAGTTTTTTACTTATAGATCTTCGACAAAATTTAATGGATTTTGGTGGATCCTAAATGTTTACTTTTTCTATGATATGAAAAAAAAAAAAACATTATTTGTAAAAATTAATGTTTTTGGTATTTTTATTTTGAAATAAAAATATATTAAGAGATGTTTCAAAACGTTGCTAAGCACAGTTGCAGTTAATCGATAAGTTAGCCCTATTGTGTGCGAGACCATGGATAAATCGTAGTTAATAATGTTCTGACTATATTGCATTTATTAAAATAGGATGACAGTTTGCTCCTCCTATGAGATGATTGATTTTAGTATTTTATCATTATGTTTTATTGATTTTAGTATTTTAATACAATGAAATCACATTGTAACAAATTTTTCCACACAATAGTGCCAGCTCTAGTAATCAATAGATGCTAGAAGATTCTGCATCATAATTCTTGGCCAGTACCTTCTCATCCAATATTTCTAGACTAGTTTCCAGCTCATGGCATTCATCAATGGGCAACCTCAAGGCTGGGAGTAGTGCACCTGGATCTTTGGATCTCCACCTCCTCTCCAAAACTCATCTTTACCTTTTTGTTTAACTATGAAGCTATCAGCTCAAACTAAAAACACATTAACACTTTCAATTTTCTAGTATCGGCATACAGATCTAGAATCAGTTCAGTGTCTATATATTTTGGTATCTGGTGTTTTAATCATGTAGCAGCTTGGGATTATTTGAACCTGTACTAAGTGGAATTATTGACTGGAAACATTTGCTATTAACATAAGGAAAGATGATAATGTAAGGTCGTAATGGTTTTAATAGCATTCCTAGCCAAAGGATAACAGTAACTGCAACTATTAAAAAAAATAAAAATAAAACAGGTACCTAAGTATAGAGACATTGAACTTATTACAACTATACAGATAAATTAGTTTTGACTGAAACATTAATGCATTTTCAGATTGAGCTCATAGTATTATAGTTAACTAAAAAGATAAAAGGGGATTGATGGAGGGATGCATTAGATGCAGAGATCTAGGTGCAGTACTCTTAGATCCAAGACTCCACTGATGAAACCACAGGTTAGAAATTAGTTTGGGGATATGGGATGAGTAGGCACTAGATAGGGATTTTGATGCACTAACTTTCTAACATCCATTGATTGCTCTGGCTTGCATTAGAGTGGGAAAATCTGTTACTCTTTTAAAAGTTTGTATAAGCATAAGAAAGTGTTATGTTCTTATGTGAAATCACATTGTATTTGTTCTTGTTTTATTGAGCCTGAAATAAATACTATAGAAATAATATCTTTCCACCTTAAAACAAATTTATTCAGCTTTAAAAAATTTAATTATTTAATATTTATGAAAGGAAAAAATATTTTAAATGTAATTTAAAATTATAAAAATTTAGTGACCTACATGACTTATCAGTGACAGTTCTTTATTAATTTTCTCCTTTTTTGGTAGTATTTTTCATTTAAATTTTTTTTTAAAAAAGAGAATGACTGTGGAACAACCCATATAAATGCTTCCATGTGGAATAGATTATCTTCATATTCTACATCTTGTAAATTAGGAAGTAATAACTAATTTATAAAAGTCAAAGCATGCTAATTCTTGAATTTCTCTGGTTTTAAATATCTTCAGAAACATATACCACTCATCAGTGTATGGATAAATGTATGTTAGGAATAACATGAAGAGACTGAGAACAAAATAATATACGGGTAAAACAAAAAAGCAGGTGTTACTGACAACGTTGAAAGAATTGAGACTCGAGTCGGGTTGGACATATTGCTGAAGAGATGATAATAGATGAACAGTTGAAATTTTAAACTGGATTCCAAGAGATTGTAAAAGACCCAGAAAGAGATCACATGTGAGATGGATGAATGAAATAAGAAAGTATGCTGGGGTGATGTGGAGAAGAGAGGCTAGAGAATGAACTTAGGGAAACCTTCCTGCAGTAGATCGATAATGATTGAAAAGGGATGATGATGCATGTGCCTAGAATTGATATTTTACAGTCCATAAAGTTGATGGATAAATACCTATCATCAATAAATTAATATAATACTTGCAATAAAGTTAATAGTTATGCAAACATTAATTTAAGAACATACTATTACTAATTAGTATTGCTTTTGCTTGACTATATAATATATCTGTTGCCTTGGGTTATTGCTTTCCTCTAGACAGATTGGACAAAGAAATGTGTAGTGCATATAGCTTTAAAGCTTTTTATATTAAAGCAATTACATGTTTATATTCCCATTATACATTCATGGTGGAATGCTGATTTAGACTAAATTTTGGAAAGTTTTTTTCTCACTTATTGACAATATCTTGAATAAAAAGAAGATAATGCTATAGATAACATACATAATGATCTAATGTTTGCAAAGAAATGTGTTTTGCTATTCTTAACGATGGAGTTAATATGTTGTTATGTAATGAATATTCAACATTTATATATATAATTGTCATCTATTATTAACTTGTTGCATAATAACATTCTCTGAATTAATCAGTTTTTTGATCTATAGCATAATCAATATGACTCCAGTAAATTTTCCTATCTTACCCATTATAATCTCTTGGAATCCATTTTGAGACTTCAGACATACATCTGTTTTCATCCTTTCTGGTTAGACATCCAATCCAGCTCAATTTCAGCTTTGTAATTTTTTTCACTCATATGAGGGGTATCTATTTATTTTATCATATGTATTTTTGTGACTTGTTAATTGCAATATATATTTTTTTCTTATTTTTCTGTTTGATTTTCAGGCTATGTATTTTTTTTTCTGTGAAATATCCAAGTCATAGATCCACAATAAAGCACTTGTAAACCACATTTCAAAATATTCATAACCTTTTTCCTTCTTAATGTACTGTGTATATTAAATCTTTATAAAAAGCTTCACTCCTAATATACTTTCACCAATATCTTATTTAATTTTTTTTTCCCCATATGTCATAGCATCGTCCGGGAGGCGAACCCACAACCGTCTGCAAACAACTACTTTCTTGCAAGGCAGGTGCGCTGACCTCTCGGCTAACAATGCTTGACAATATCTTATTTAATTTTTCATGATAGTTTCAACAATTTAACAGCCTTCTTCAGATCTCACAATAAACCTAGGCAATCAAAACTTATAAGAAATTTAATAAAATGTAGGATAAAATGGAATATGAAGAGTAAAAATACAAATATTTATTGCCAGGTGAATTTCATTCTATTATAAACATCATCAACTGAATGTAATATGTATATAAATTAATTAGTTTAATTGAGGGTGGCATTGAGAGAGGGATTCTCACTTGTGCCTTTCAGATTATTTGAAAATTACATGGGTTAGGGTTGGCTTTTTTAGCAAGTAAATATCATTAAATGTTTAATAAATGTTAAATGTTAGATAGCTGGATTTTTGGACATTTAAATGTCTGAACGTTTCAGATTTTCTTCTCAATAGTTAGGCAATGTTAAAATGCTAGACTAGTTCTAGTATTTTTAATCCCTAACACCTCACTGACGACGCTAGATGCAGAAACCGCGGTCTGGGGTTGAGGGTATTCTTAAAGCTTGTTAAGAGTTTGTTTTTACGTACTCTATATATAACATTCCTTTCTGAATAAAGAAATATAAAACTAATGTGATGCAAATGAAATTATTGATATGCAGTGTGAGTTTAGGTTCTATGCAACCTATAATGCATCATGTAATTCTTGAATGTCAACTAAAGTAATAATTGATAATGTATTATTATAATTAAGAGAATGAAGGCAGAATAACTCCATTGTTATGACATTGCTTTTATGATCAGCAGCAAAGTGTAATAAATATCAGGATGTTTATAGAGTTGGCATTGCTGCTGAATAACAGCAAGGATTCTATTAAAGTATCATTAATTAGGCATAATAATAAGATTAGGACTGCAGATGAAGATCACATGATCATATATGCATGAATGTTTGGTAAGTGTTTATTATTCTGAAAATTTCATTTGATTAAATTAATAAATAATCTTAATGTATGGTGGAAAAATACTGCTGACTTAATGTGTGATGTCATCGAGTGTATTGACTTACTTTATATTATCACCAGGGATGAAGCATCCATGTATTAAATGGAATGAGTGCTTCCGTGGAAAACTAAAACTTTCAAAAGCTTTAATTAAAATTCAATTTAAAAAATTCACTTTCAATTTTTTTTACCAACAGTTGAATTGTTTTTATATAGGGGAAGAATGAACTTGACTAACGCATTCCCATAGATTATAAGAAGTTCAAACAATGCTAAGATCTAATTTACAGTTAAAACTTTTAAGAATGTTAAAAGGATTTGGAAGATAAAAATATATTCTCTGATTTACAGATAAAAGAGTTTCAGATTTTTCTTGATGTGTGTAATATAATATATATTATACGCTATTACATAAAAATTGTTGTGGCAAGTGAAATAAAAATATAAAAAAAAAGAAGTGCACTTCCATTCCTAAAAAAGTCACACTTCCTCACTGATGATCACTAAGTGTCATTCATAATGTATAATGTGGCCGTGTCATTTTTTAATATATCGTCATCAGGTGTTATGACCTTAATGTAATAACCAAGACATTAGCCTTTAATTGTTTATTATCAATAGGTATCATTAGTACTTATTCCTATTTAAATTTTCCGACCACCCATTTTATAGCGATTGAAATATCTTTTCCTGGAATAAAGTCCTATGTTATACTTCTTATATCTAATTTCCTTCCTGCAATTAAGGGGTGATCAATTTTGCAGAATGAGCCGCATTTGCAGCAAATATTGTTCTCACATCTTTAATAGTTTTTGCATGTTGGATTATTTCAAACCATGGAAATCTTGGATCATCCTAGGCTGTATGGCCGCATAATTATTCTTATGATGCTTGTAAAACCATGTGATTGGAACCTGACAGAAGATGATTTATTATTTTTTTGTTCAATTTTTAAATACTTTTCTGGGGGAAAAAAAAGAGTCAGTAAGTGTATTTTAATTCTGCTATGGATGTCATTCTCATGCCAGGTAGTATAGAAAAGGGCAAATTACTGGTATATTATTAATTATTTGTTCATTTTAAGTTCATTAAATTATTCACAAAATGATTGTTGCATTAAAAGCGTGTGAAAATCTTAAAAGTTTTCACTTATTGATAAAATAATATACTTATTCTAACTCCTGAGGGGAAAAAGTATCAAAAAAATTCAAAATCCATTTTACAATAATTATACAAATTATTAATAAAAATGTGAAAGGCTAAAACCTTCATAAAAAGTGCCTTAAAAATGCTTATGTGACAGCTTATGAGATGTAATAATGACTGCACATGGAACTCTCAATTCAAGAACACAAGCTAGAACTACGTGCTGTCATTATTACATCTGATTGGCTGTCACATAAGCATTTTTAAGGTGCTTCTGTCAAAGGTTTTAGCCTTTCACGTTATTATATTTGTTATATTATCTGCTACCGCTTAATAAATTTAATATATTTACATTTGTTACTATCATTTCATTAGATTTGAAAATTGCTTCGTTGTAAATCAAAAGATTTCGCATTGTTTATTTATATATATTTAGTCAATTAGATATGAAGGTGTTCTAAGCTTCACACTCTTAGTTCGGAATGCTTGAGTATGGCTTATTTATATATAAATTTAAGCAGAGAAGAAGATGGGTCCCATCTTTTTCTCGTAGTTCTGGCTTGTGTTCTTGAATTGAGAATTTTACATGTAGTCATTATTACAACTGATTGGCTGTCACATAAGCATTTTTAAGGACTTCTGTCAAAGATTTTAGCCTTTCACATTATATTTATTATATTATCTGCTAGCGCTTAATAAATTTAATATATTTACATTTGTTACTATCATTTCATTAGATTTGAAAATTGCTTCGTTGTAAATCGGCAGATTTCGCATTGTTTATTTATATATAATATTTAATGAATTAGATGTGAAGGTGTTTTAAGCTTTATGCTCTTAGTTCGGAATGCTTGAGTCTTACTTATATATAAATTTAAGTAGAGAAGAGGGTGAATGGGGGATGGGTAGGTTTCCATATTTTTTTCTCATAGTTCTGGTTTGTGTTCTTGAATTGAGAGTTCCATGCGCAGTCATTATTACATCTGATTGGCTTTCATGTAAGCATTTTTTAGGCGCTTTTGTCAAAGGTTTTAGTCTTTCATGTTATTATATTTATTATATTATCTGCTAGCATTTAATAAATTTAATATATATACAAACATTATAGAGTTTCTCTTGTACTGCCATGCATGGTTTGGCATAGCTGATAGAGCAACTGATTTGGGGTTGGAAGGTTCCAGGATTGATTATAGAACTCACAAGTCTGGCACTTGAACTTCTTGTGAACTTCCAAGCAATAAAACCATATGACTTTTATTATATCCCATTGAAAATATGGTTCTTTTCCTAAACTTTCTACATTTCCATCTCTGAATCAACGTATGTGTTACATAATGATGTGGTTCAGTGTTTCCCAACATGTGTGTCACGACCATCTGTGTGTCATGAGAGTTCCTCAAGTGTGTCTGCAAAATATCAAAATTTATATTAAATAAAATTAAAAATACATAAAGTTTAAAAAAATTCCGTCAAGATACAATAATTCTAAAAAATATGTGCTCAATTACCCTGTTATCCGGTATGAGTTTAACACACACTTCTTATTAATTTGTAGGTTAGGTTCCAAATAAATCAGCAAAGGCTTTAGAATTTTATTGCCTAGTTCTACGTCATATTTATACGAACTCACATATTCATCAATGACCGAAATTAAAATCAAAAACCATGAGGAACTATTTTCAATGGAATAAGAACTCAGAATTCTCTTATCTACAATTTGTGCTAAAATAAAGAAATTATGTAAAAAACGAGCACAAATATCACATTAGGATTAAAATTTTTTGGTGATTTTTAAATAAATATAAATATATGTGAAAAAATTTATTTCTTTATAATAAATATAAAATGTGTAAAATTTCTGGTTTGTCACAAAAATCTAATTAAGTTTGAAGTGAGTCGCTGGTAAAGGAATATTGGGAACCACTGGTATAGTTTACCTATTCCACCACAAAATTAAGGCACAAAGCATCTGGATCATGAGTTTTAACAAGAAATGTCACAATATGCTTTATATCTTCATAAATCATCTTCACTGCTCTCCCTGCCATCATGAAATCTTGAAAACTATTTGAATATTTTTATGACTCATAGCCTCATTACCATATACCTAGTTTGAATCATTTCAAATGTTTCATAACAGTTTTGTTTAATTTAAAACTAAATTTAATGTTAGTACGTTGTTTTATCATGGATTAAATTACAAAACACATGGTCACATTTTATGTCATAATTCACGATCCAGTCATGCTAATGGTTCAAACTTCTTGCTCATTTAAATTGCTACATACAACAGGAATTGATGAAGGGATGTGACTGTTAGGAACCTTAGAGAGAGAAGCTGTTATCTTTTCACTGAGACACACTCTGTATTTAAACTACTTTGGTTTATTAGTTTATATCTCATTATTCTATTTGTCTTAATCTACCAATCAACAAACTTTTTTTTAAAAGGCTTTAATCCCTTGTCTAGTTGCAGCTTTTATATTTTATTCACATTTTCCCAATGAATGTAATAAAAATTGTACCTCTTGTGTTATAATTTTTATGATAAGATCTAGATTATGGATATAAACTGTGCTCAAGTTTCCATAAAATGTCATTCTCTTAAAACACAATGCTGTAGAGAGAATCATGAAAAACTTCTATTATTCAGATAAAGTCACAAAAGTAACTCAAAACTTTTTACGAGTAAATTAATGAATCATTGCATTATTTAAAAATAAAATTAGAGTTTTAACAGATATGGTAAATATGCATTATTAGCGTAATTGCTTTGAGCTGCCCCTTTTAATTTTTCTGTCTTAGTTAAGTTGTTCCGTTTAATTCATAATGGTGGTCGAGAGGTCAGCGACAGCTGCTTTACAAGCAGTTGTCCCAGGATAGCGGGTTCGCTTCCCGGCTGATGCTATGACACATGAGAAAAAAAAAAAAAGATATATAAATGCTAAATGGAATGCAGAAAGACATCTTTAAAAAAATATAGTAACTTTTTCACAATCTTATATTTTTTAAAATGATTACATTCAACTACTAAGTGGACGGGGAAAATTACTATAGAAGGAAAAAACTTTCAAAATTTTAGATTAAAAAAAAATTAAGCAATTTAAATTTAAAGAATCAAATAATAAAATGAAATTATTTTTCCAACTCTAATCCAGCTTGATAAACAGAGCAAAACTCTCCATATAGGAAATGTGATCATGTGATGTTTAATCCAGCTTTTTTAAAAAAATATAAGATTTAATCATTGTGTAGAGAATTAAATGCAACTAAGTTAAAATTTCAAACATATGATTAGTTTTTCATATATGTAAGTTTTCCGGTGAGTTTGTAGCAAAATTAAATTATTTTTTATTATTGATTACAACATTTTACAAAAACTAATAAAAGTAACAAAAATATTTGGTACCAATTTAGAGTTTGCTCACGGCTATTTGAAATCTAAAGAGAACTCAAAACCCCCATTGACACATTAAAGCAATAAATGACATGTGGTCACAATATGACCATTCATTACAAAATAACATCAAAATAATTAAAAAATTAAAGTGCAAATTTTGTACAACTATGCTTGATCAAGTCTCATGACTAAAATATACAAAATGTAAAAAAACCACCGCTGACATATCCAAGCGACCCTGTGTGGATTATTCAATGTCATTTATCGCTTGGATGTATTAGCAATGACTTTGGGTAGTTCTTAGAATTCAAAATGGTGGTGAGCACTCTCTAAATTAGCACCAAATATTTTTAAAAATATTAAAATTATCTTGAGAAATACTATGTTTTTATTGGTGTAAAATTAAAAAGAAAAAACAACTAATTTCTCAAACTATAAAAATAAAATATATTTGCAACAAAATTTTTAAAAAATAAAATCTTACTTTTTTTTTATTAACATGATCTAAAAAATTCCCACAGAATTGTATAATGAGCATATATACTTTAAAGTTATTTTTATCTCATGATTATTTCTGCCATCTAGAAATGGAAATGAACATTACATTATATATCTACTTCTGCTAAATTGCAATCTGCTTCAAAATATTGCTGAGGAAAGCATAGACTAGATTGACACAGGGACATTTCATGTTATTATGGACTATACAATACGACGATTACAGTATTTCTCTGGATTTACTTTGGAATGTAAAGGGAAAGGATTTAAAAAGTATAGATTTAGAAGTTTTATAGATCATATGTAAGTAACTGAGTTACATTTTAAATAAAAAGTAAAAAAAAAAAAGAGTACTGTATATACATTTTTCACCAATATAAAAATAAGTTTACAGTATATTTTGAAATTTAATATTGTTAATAATGAAAATAAAGCTACATAGTATTTAGAAATTATTTATTACATACAAATCTATAAGTATAGAGGATTTGAACTCAGATTTTCAAGCACCCTTCAACTATCCACACTATCTCAAACAACTGATACACATGACCACACACATGTAGAAAAGATTAACAATCACCAATATACGTATTTCATGCTAAACCAGCATTCATCAGTTGGTCCAGACTATCATCTCTCACACATATATATATAATCAATGCTCAGTTTATATTAAGATAGCAAATTTTCATACTTTAATGGACAGGCTTCAATCCACTGCAACCTCCAACTTTTTAGCCATCCATATTGAAAATCTGATGATGAAAACTCAAATTCCATGCTGATGCTAATATTATTGCCATGCCCATGTTGACCTGACGTCACTCTGACCCCTCATGTACAGGACAGTATCCATTAAATACATATAAGAGGAATGGACAGGATACAAGCTTAATAGGTAAATATTTGAAACCAGGCACTCTTCACAAACCTGGGAGCTTAATTGTAAGTATAGAGGATTTGAACTCAGATTTTCAAGCACCCTTCAACTATCCACACTATCTCAAACAACTGAAACACATGACCACACACATGTAGAAAAGATTAATAATCACCAATATACGTATTTCATGCTAAACCAGCACTCATTATTTGGTCCAGACTATCATCTCTCACACATATATATAATCAATGCTCAGTTTATATTAAGATAGCAAATTTTCATACTTTAATGGACAGGCTTCAATCCACTGCAACCTCCAACTTTTTAGCCATCCATATTGAAAATCATCATCAGATTTTCAATATGGATGGCTAAAAGGTTGGAGGTTGCAGTGGATTGAAGCCTGTCCATTAAAGTATAAAAATTTGCTATCTTAATATAAACTGAGCACTGATTATATATATGTGTGAGAGATGATAGTCTGGTCCAAATAATGAGTGCTGGTTTAGCATGAAATACGTGTATTGGTGATTATTAATCTTTTCTACATGTGTGTGGTCATGTGTTTCAGTTGTTTGAGATAGTGTGGATAGTTGAAGGGTGCTTGAAAATCTGAGTTCAAATCCTCTATACTTACAATTAAGCTCCCAGGTTTGTGAAGAGAGCCTGGTTTCAAATATATATAAATCTATATAGATAGTAAAATTTACATTTTTAGTAGATTTTGGATTTTTTTTTTTTTTTAAAGGATTGAAAATTCTGTTGAGGAAATTTGAAAAATTCACAAATCTGAACAAATTTTGGAATTGGAAGTTTTGAATTAATAATATCCATTTTATATTTAATATTTTTTCCTTCTAGGCAACAGAAAATGAAGTACAAAAAGCTGTGGAGTATGCAATAGATGTCGGATACCGCCATATTGACACAGCATTTTTATATAAAAATGAGAAAGATATTGGTGTGGCCATCAAGAAAAAAATTCAAGAAGGTGTTGTGACAAGGGAAGATCTCTTCATTGTGTCAAAGGTGAGTCATGTTATAAAATAAACATTAAAATTAAATAGAATATTTTTTTAAAAATATATATATTATTTTATACTCTCTGAAAACTGAGTTGTAGTTCATACATACATTGTATTTGATTAACATTTCCTGAACATTATATTAATAAAATGATTGAATGATGTTATAAATACACCCAAAAATAAAATCACACAGGAAACTTGTATTTGTGTGGTTTAGCGAACTGAAATTCATCATATCTTTCAGCCACAGGGGCGCTTTATCTGCCACGTTTTTCCAATTTATTACTGTTTAATATTTTATAAGTAATTTCATCAGTTTTTGTAATCATTATTTTAGTTTCCATTTTAAATATAAAATTTTTAAATTATTTTTTAAAGTTGTGTGTGTGTGTGTATATATACTAATATGACTGTTTCATGGGCAAAATATATTTTATAAATCATGTTTTTGGAATGGCCATTTTTAATAAAATAAAAGTAAAATATTGATGTTTTGATGATATTTTTGTCGTCATCTGGATAAAATTGTAATCACATTTTTCCAGAGGTAATAATTGTATTTTGTGATTGTTGATCAGTTTGGCTTAAATTTGGAAGGTTGTTTTTTTTATATATATTCATTTGCGTGAATAAACTCTTTCATGTAAGATAGTAGTTTTATTTTATTACATTTTTTAACGTAATTTGATATTTTTAAAATTTCTATAGTCTCTCTCTAAATGCTTTTTGATGAAGATTGTTGCATTTAATTACTTGCTTATACTGTTGCCTATTGTAAGTAAAAGAGGTATTCGATAAACAATATTTACCTAATGTAATAATATGACTGTAAATTGCAATGTTTAGAAAATGCATGCAATGCCTTGACCAATGGGTATGTTAGTTAATAGTGAAATATCGTTCAAAGCTCACAGCCTTATCATTACTAATAATAGAAACAAAGTGGGCTGTGTGTTTTATATATGATTTCAAGGAGAGAATAATTGGTTATATTTATATAGCTAGTTGTATATATATTTATAATTAAGAGGAGAAAATTATTCTTTCGGGCTATGAATAATAAAGAGTTATGGAATGAGCCCAAATTCACATTTACATTTATTACCTCCTCTTCCATTATTATCACCAAAAATGGAAATTAATGAAATTCATTATGCTGCTTTTTTCCATATAAATTATAAAAAACAAAACAAAAATATATACAACAGCTCTATAATATTATATTTAATGTTTTCACAGTTATATGATGTAAATATATATATATATATCAATAATTACACGTAAAAAGTCTTTTTTGGTAGATGATTTTATGCCTTTTTCAAAGGTTTAAATATTTATTTTAATATAAACCTGTTATTGCACATAGAATGCTATCTAGTGTTTTATAATACAAATAAAATGAACACCTATAACAATAACAAAATAAAACATGAATAAAATAAAATTGTCATACAGAAATTCAGTAAAAGTTGAAACAATTAACAAAATAATGTAATAATATGCAGAATAAATAAAAGAAAAATTATTTACTAAGTAAATATTTATATGAAAAGAAAATTAGGAATAAAGTCTATAAATAGAGAAGTCTTATCAAAGTCATTAAGTTAAACCACTAAACATCACATGATCACCATCTCATGCTAGCACATAACTGTTATTAAACAGGCAAAAATTTCTCCATATAGTAGTGCCATCTTGTAGTAATCAATGGATGCCAGAAGGCTCGTGCATAAAATCCCTATCTAGTGCCTAATCATCCAATATCCTGACTAGTTTCTGGCTTGTAGCTACTACTATATGGAGAAATTTTTGCCTGTTTTAATAACAGTTATGAGCAAGCATAAGAAATGGTGATCAGGTGATGTTATCTGTAATAATGAAAAGATTACCATATATATAGAAGATAAGGGGAATAGATTTGTTATGTATTATCAGGATTATGTAGATAGAATAGAACATGAAATAAACAAACGAAGATATAACAAATTACCTAAAAACTCTTCTACTACAATCAAAAACAAATATATAAAATCGCTTAATAAAATCAAAATCCATATTTTTTTACAAAAGTTAAAATTCATAAAGATAAAATTCCATGAAGATTAAAAAATGAACAAATTAAACAATATAAAATTGACTAGGAACCAAAGTATTTTTATAGTGGGTATTGCAAAATGTATCCAAGTATTCTGAAACTTAAAAGTATACAGATATTAGTAAAAATGTAAATTAGTATATAAATGATATAAATATAAACATTTTACAAGAAGATTAAACATTAATATGTAACAATTTATATTCTAAATATAATAATGAATTTTGGAATATATATAAAAAGTGAATTATGGGATTGCAATTAGTCGAATTATGTCATCATAATTTATAAATGAATTTAAAAGTATTATAATTAAAAAAATGAATAATTAGACAAAAAATAATATGTAAATCTAGATATTTAGGTATCTTAATTATTAGAAATAAAAGATCTATGAATAATGTTTATAATAATTTTGATAATAATATATATCTTAAATTTACAATATTTACATATGTTTAAGTTTCCATCTAATAATGACATATCATAAATTGTTAAAATTTTGCAAGATAAAAATCGTATGATTAATAATTTAAAGTGATTAATCAAAATCTTCAAGATCTCAGTTCCAAATGTTTCAGATTGGCCCATACATATAGCTTGGGTGAAAAAGATAGAATGGATCCATTCTATCTTTTAAAAAGACTTTATCTTGTGTTTGGAAAGGAGAGTACACCTGGGTCTTGTTTTATGTGGTAGATAGGTTCCACAGAAAACCCGCATTAAAAAAAATCGCACAAAAATAGACTTAACTTACCTTGAAAAATGGGGGATAGGATCTGTAATTTTCAGAATTCATATAAAAGCAAAGCAACAAGAAAAAAATTACTTTAAAATTCGCATTAAAAAATAAGCAAATAAATTATGGCTAATAAAAAATTTCAAATATTTGAAAAAAATTAATATAAAACAAACTTTTTTACTTTTTTTTATTTACTACAGTATTTAATTTTACATTTTTCATACATATTTTAATCATTACCGCTAGCGTTCATTTATAAACTGGAAAGAAATCAGACTCGATGTGATGTGATGTATTGTAGCTTCTCCTTAAATGAAGTCAAAAATCTTTCAGCAATTATGCCCAGAAAAAACTGTTAGCCACTTTATTTTTATTCGTGATGTGATGTACAACTAGCACCACTTTCAGTTTTGTGCTGTGTTAATGGTTTTCTGTTTCTATATTAAAAAAATGAGATCGCAATCAAAACAAAAAGATTATTAGAAAGATTAGTTTCAGTTTATAAAATCTTCATTTTTTATTTTAAAAATCTAAAAGATTATTTATTTCTGTTATATATAACAAAATATGTTTTAAAAGTTTAAATTTTTTAAATATTTATTGCGATATTTTTATATGTAAGTATAAATCTATTATTATTATTATTATTATTATTATTTACTATTAGTATAAATAGGTTATTTACATAGAAGTTAAGATTCTAAATACAGCTTCAGACCATATTCACGTTAACGCTAATATAACATTATATTTTTGAAAAAAAAATTTATTTCAAGCCAAAATAAGTTATTAATAATTTAAATTTCTTGATATCTAATAAATATAGTTAAATATGAAAGATATTAAGAAGAAACATGAATCACATAACTTCAAAATCGCATTAAAATAATTCGCATAAAACGAGACCCAGGTGTATTCAGTTTAAATAGTGTTCCATCTGTAAAGCGCATGTGCCGTGGTTTAAGCCAAAGTTATTATTTATAATTTACAAAAGTAGAATTTGAAGATAGAATTAAATTTTTAGATGTAGAAATTTTCATAGGAAATGATAACAAAATTATATTAAAACATTTTTCAGACGCTCATTTTTCTAAGGTTACGCCTATATGTAGAAATTCTAATAGGAAATGATAACAAAATTATATTAAAACATTTTATTAAAGCAGAAGATAAAATAAGAAAAAATATTTCTATAGATTTACAACAAGCATGAGGTACAAAAGATGGCAGTTGTTAAAACTTTTAAATATAGAAATGATAATTATAACCCAGATAAAAATATGGCTGATTTACAAAAAAATTAATTTATTAAATTATATAAATATTATGAGTATAACCCTGAAAATATTAAGAATATACTTTTTAATTGTAAAAAATCTATATTAAATAATAACATTTTTATGCAAAATGATTATAATGATGATAGTAATATATTAATAATATCAAAAATTATAGTGATAAACATATAAATATCGGATGATCAAATAGTAAAAGTCTAGAAAAATTAATATTATAATTATAAAACAAGAGAAGATATAAAATATAAAAAAAGGAATTTTTTATAAAATTGTGTCCATTGTAGTATGATTTAGTACGGACATAGAGGGAAACAGCTAGATAATAGAACCAAAGAACATAAGAATGCAATCAATAGGTGAAATGATAAATCTGCTTTATCCTTTCATTATTTAAAACATGGACATAAAATAGATTTTACAAAAAATATTAAACCTTTAAATTACATTAAAGACCCCAAAAAGAAGGCAAATATACGAACATATTATATTAAGCATAACATAAATAATTGCAAAATACTTATAAAACTTCAATAAATTTAGTTAATCACTAGTCAATTAAAAATTAATGGTAAGTGATATAATATGACAGTTATATAAGATATGTTTTCGTCAAATCTATATATTTTATTGTTAAAAGGAGGTTGCCTTGACAACAGTTTGAAATTCTTGATTGTTATTAATATTGGGATTGTCTAAGTATTGACTTGTTTTTAATGAATATGGTATATATAATTTAATATATAATATGTATAATATTATTAATTATTTCAATTTCTATTGAAGCTCTGTATCATAATTTTATTTTGTTTTATTTATATTTTATTTTATTTTGTTATTTTTACTTCTATTATTGAACACTAGATAGTGTTCTATGTTCAGTAGTAGGTTAATGTAATAAGCTTGAACAGGATCTTTAGCAACAAGAGAATATACACGTAAATGGAAAAATATGAGTGATTTAGTCTGTAAATTATGTAAGGAAGGAATAGAAAATATTAGGCATCTGTTAATTGAATGTAAATGCCTGAAAACAGAAAGGGCACATATAATGAAGTTATGGAAAAATAAATATGAAAAAAGTGATTATACAGAAAGTAGATTATTGGTTTTTATGCTGGGTTTGGGGAAAGATAAGGGGGATTCAGATATAAAGGTTATTGAGTTGACAAAGATTATGTTGTGGAAATGGGATGGAGCAGAATATGGGGAAACTTAGAATGGAGAATGAAAAATAAAGTGTCTAACAGGTTTCTCTTTGCTGAGAGATTCTTGACTTCGTTTAAGGAGAAGCCATAGTACGTCACATCACATAATGTTAAAATAGATGTTTAACATTTGAGAAAGACCAAAACCATGTGTTGAAAAAGGCTTTTTGTATATAATTGATATATATTTATACAGCTGCTGTATATGATATTTTTGTTATTTTTTATATTTCATTATTAAAGCAATATTATTAAAAGGTAGATTTATTCTTATGTAGTTGATTATTATTATTAATAATTCACATGATTATCATTTCATATGCTTACGCAGACTGTTAATAACAGTAGCGAACTCTCCCTATAATCATGCCACCAAGTGCAAGCCTTTGTAATCACTGAATGCAGGAAGGTACTAGATAGGGATTTTATGCACAGACCTTCCTGCATCCATTGATAACGAAGGCTCTTGGTGACACTATTGTAGTGAAAGTTTACTACTGTTATTTTAATAATTATTGAATGTCATATTTCATTTGGTTTATATATTATTACACTTTGAGTTTTTGCTGGCAAAGGCATGCTTATAAGCATCAAAAACTCCAAAAATATATGGATTCATTCTATTCTTGGCACTTTGTTTAACATATAGAGTGCTATTTGTAATAGCCTGAGGAAGAATGTTTTTCTTCTCTTTTATT
>JAQFVV010001053.1:0-122193 GCA_028023455.1 Epiperipatus broadwayi | reverse complement strand
TAATTCATTAATCCTAACATTTGTTTACTGTATATTATCATATTTTTTAGTACCTACTAATAGAAACAACCTTTTTGATTCTTCTTTTGCATTATCTTTTTCTTGACCTAAAAAATTATTTCCTGAAAAAAATTTAAACAATTTCTATGATGATCATAAAAAACAGATTCAGTATATAACTTCTACTCTTAATGACTATCACTATAAATCTATACATTTTTTAAAACACCTTTATAAAATAATTTATGGTCTCTTTAATTTTTTTTCTCCTATATTACATGTAGAATCTCCAACATATGAAAAGTTACACCAACAAAAAAACTATAAAATTACAATATGCACAGTATTTTTTTCTAACTTATCTTTTGAGTTATTAACCATTCTATTTAAATTATCCAATCCATAAAAATGAAATATTATATATTCTATTACAAACTTTTTTCATAAATTTTACTTGATTATTGTTATAAAAAGGCAAAAAACTCTCATTTTTACTCTCAATTTCTTCATCACCAACATTTCTATTAATTTTCTTTATTGAATTGATAAATCACCTGATAAATTTATTTTATATTATAACCCACACTTAATAACCTACCTACATAATTTTCAATAATTTTCTTTTTATCACATGAATATTTACACAAAATATTTTCTATGTAAAAAAGACATAAATCCAACAATTTTATAATTATGCAGTACCTTTAGATAAATATGGAATATACCCTAAGCTGTTTCAAAAGGTTTAATAAACAATTTATAGTCAATCATATTATTGTTCTTTGAAATCATCAAATCTAAATATGTAATATTATTATTATATTCTTTCGAATAATCCATTTTTAATGTATTATATTCATCAAAAATTTTAACAATCATTTCTGAAGAAGCACATACAAAAAAACATCATCCACAACCCTTGTATATATCTTAATATTTCCCACAAATATAAATTTGTTTAAAATATTTTCTGCATAATAAGACAAAACAAACCTACATAATTGTGCCACCATTGGAAATTTCATTGGCCATTCTTTACTCATATTTATAAAATTCACCATTAAACGATGCAACAATATTTTGAACAAAAAAATTAGGATAACCTCATCAACTATATTGGAGAAAAAATTTGATAATCAATTGGATATGTTTTAGATGAAGACCTCTAAATTTTATTGAATAATGATATATATATAATTATAATTGAAATAATATTTTAATGGTTTACAAACTTAATTATAAACAATCCTTAAATCCGCAGCTGAGGCAGGTTAGAAAGTAACTTGAAAGTACTTCTGTGGATTTAAAGATTGTTTGTAATTGTTTGTAAACCGATAAAAATATTATTTCAATTATAATTACAATATTGTTTTTTAATTAACGGATATTTTATTTATTTTACATATATATATAATATTAAAAATCAATATCTGTATTCCAATTATAATGAAAAAACATATATATATATAAATCTCCGTTAAAACAATACAATAATTAATACAGTAAACAATTTTTTTAAAAAAAATACTAAGTATAATTTTTAATAGAAATACTGTCAAACAATCTAAGTTGTCCTTATTAACTATATTCAAATTCTATTTCAAAAACATTATAAATGTTTACAAAGGTAATTACATCATAAATCAATTTCCCATCAATTCATTAATCTTTATATTAGCAGCTTGTCTGTAATATTAAATGCTGTTTTCCAAGCACTTTATAAACTTAGCTTCCCTAATTTTATGTTTATTATTATTTCTTTCTTAATACATATAATTTTCACTTTATTAAATCAAAATAGTACTTACATGTAACATTAGGATCAAAAATACGTAAGATGATGTCCTCAATATCTTTAACATCCATCTTTAACATTCGCTTTTGTCTTGATTTCTTTACTCACTTATACAACAATAAAATGTTCATTTGATCTCTTATCCAATGCACACTGAGATTCATCTATATATCCTTTTCCACAAACACAAATTCATTTATGTATTACATAGCTTTGATTTTAAAAATACGTACAACCTATTTTTTCTAATTATTTAGCAATCTATTTTAATTTGGAGTAGTATAAAATGCAACTTTACATATATTTTTATAAATTGAGCTTTGTAAATACCATTTGTTTGCTAATAAATGAATGGTGGCATTGATATCCAAAAATATTTTGTTTTATTAATATCTTTAGAACTTAAATCTTACAATTTTTATTCAAATTACTAATAATATTATAAATCAACTTATGATTACATCCAATACTTAATACATCCATGGTAAATATATTTATATGATTTATTTTATCAAAATTATATTTACATATATTTATCATTTCTAAATCAAAATGATTTCACCTCTGACAATTTATTTATTATTGGCACATTTGAATCCCAAGGAATATATCCTCTTTTTTCAATATCTTTCATTAACATACACTAATCTAATTTATTTTTATTGTGAGTAGCTTTAATATCTAAATATTAAATTGGAAATTTTTTCTTCATAATATTTACTTTGAATTTAATCCTTCCTAAACTATTTAAACTACTGAAGACCCATGAGCCAAACATTATGCATTTTACAAAATCTTCATTAAAAATATCATATATATACATTTTATCAATAAATCATAATACATCATTTATAAATTTTACTCTTTTAACATCCATTTTTTTAAATGAGAAAGCATGTAATATAATTTCATAGATTTTAATCTATCTATTGAATCGTATATCTCCCATATATCAAATGTACAAATACTACCATTATCACTAATTTTAATACCTTATAAATTTTCTTTACAAAATTAAACAATGAATTAATAGTATTGTTTCCAAAACCAAGAAATTTTACTAACAATGATTTTATAAATCTACATGTTTCATAATAAAATGATTCATCAACATCAATCATTAATCTTAAAGGTTTATCTTGTTTATATAATTTAATATCGAAAAAATTCTAGGACAAATGGCAGCAGAAGGATAAAGATGATAATATATAGCAGCATCTATATATTTATTATTTTTAGCTTTTTTTAAAATATCATCAATAAATTTTAAATGGAAATTTTCAATATTTAATTTTTCAACGTTTTTAAATTTAAGCTTTTCCATTTGAATTAAAGTTTCATTGTAGTAATCAAACTTTGACATAATACATATTCTCAGACCTTTATGTTCTTTTAAACAAACAATATTGTTATCATGAATAAACTTTTTAAATCTATATATTTGCAAATTCCAATTGTAGTTAACTTTGTTTTTAAATTTCTTAATGTTTACTTTTTTTAAGTATTCATTTGATATATGAGAAGAACATTTAATTATACTAAAAGAATGTTCAACAGCAACTTTTAACTCCAAATTACTATTGATCCTCATACCACCAATGTATTTAGAACCATGATTTGAAATATACAGTTGTTGACTTAAACTTTTATTGTATAGAAAAGTAATTTTTCCATCAAATTTTTTATAATTTTTTCTATATTAATTAGTAAAATAATATTGACAATGACTTTTAAAATTAAACCATTAATCAATATCACGAATATTAAAAAAAATAGTTCAAACACTCTAAATATTTATAGATATAATAAACACCTCCATACTTAATATTAACAAAATAACCAATGTTTGCACTGATAAATTATATTCCTTAAAATAATCATTTTAATCTCTTGGTATTTTAATAACTTTACTACTGGTTGAACTGAATTATTTTGTCGTTTGGTTAATTCGCCCCCTAGTGACTTTTTCTTAAGTATTATACTTAAATTGCTTGTAAAATGGTATATTTTAATATAATATTTTTTTTCAGAATATTCCATGCCAAAAGGTGGGAAATTCAAAATTCCCACTCTTACAATAAACATAAGCCCTGCCCTGACATGTTCAGCCATTGTCTCTTGCCAAGGCTGAAAAACATTTGGTGTTTATGATATTGCAGTTTCCAACGATACAAAAATATGTCTTTTTGCAAATTTATTATGGTTTTATTTTTTTTTTTACAAAAATAATTTGCACTATATTTATTAGATATCAAGAAATATAAATTATTAATAACTTATTTTGCCTTGACAATTTATTTTCAAAAATATAATGTTATATTAGCAGCTAACATAAATATGGCTTGAAGCAAATTAGAAGAAAAGCTATGACATAAACAATCAACTTTATTTATGAGTAAAGAAAATATCATAATTTTTCAATAAATATTCAAAAAATTTAAACATTTAAAGCATAATTCGTTAGATATAAGAGAAATAAATAATTATACGTTTCAAATGTTTAAAAAATAATGAAAATTAATAAATATTTTGTTGATTTTATAAATTGAAAATAATCTTTTTAGAAACATGACATGTAATGTCTTTGTTTTGAGTATGGTGTAATTTTTAAATATTTACAGAAACAAAATGTTAACATTTAAAATTAATTTCAGTAGTAGACAAAAATATGGATCTAATGAAGTCAAATTTATTATTTTCTGAAAATAAATAATTATTTTATCATATAATTTACATTGATGTGTGAGAGAAAGAAAAGCACCAGAAATGCTGAAATGTAAGAGGTGTGGTGCTGAAATTTGGAATGGTTAATCTTGTTATTTACTTTGGGATATAAATTTCAATACGGTGATTCAAATTTGGATTTTACAAGAATGGAAAAAAGTGACAATGTAAAAAGTAGATTGCAGTTTTTATATAATTGTAAACTGTGTAATATTTTCCCAAACTGTTTCATCATTAAAATAAATAAGGAATGTAATATGCCAAATTTTGTGATGTGATCCACTCTGACTTCTCATGTGGAATCAGGAATCTCTCAGCAACAATGTCCAGAGAAACCTGTTAGTTACTTTACCATAACTGTCCATTCCCCACCGAAAGTTTACCCATATCCTACTCCATCCCATTTACACAAAATAATCTTTGTCAATTTTATGGCCTTCATATCTAAATCCCCCTTATCTGTTCCCAAACCCAACATAAAAACCAATAACCCATTTTCTATATAATCACTTTGTTTATATTTAGTTTTCCATAACTTCATTTTTTGTACTTTTTCTGCTTTCAAGCATTTACATTGAATCAATAAATACCTAATATTTTCTATGCCTGCCTTACACAACTTGGAGATTAAATCACCCATAATTTTCCATTTATGCATATATTCCCTTGTTGTTAAAGCTCCCATTTAACCTCAAACAATAAATTACTTTCCTTGCTATTATCATAAATTAGCTTGCACCCAACATTCTTTTTACTTCTATATATATTTAAACTCTTTTTACTCTCCATACTAGTTCCCCATCTCTCCAATTCCATTTTCTTTATTAATACATCTATTCTTCAATCCCATTCATTACCACAATAACACTCAATAATCCTCCTAACACAATCATCCCACCTCTTGTACAATTCTACTGATATAAATTTTTTATCCAAATCTTCTGCATACTGGATGACCTTTCTTACCCATCTTGTCACCTCTCCTTTACTCATAACCCAACTGAATACTATTTTGGATATTCTTTTATTATCCATAAACTGCAATCTACATAACATTTTTGTTTTATTTTTTGCATCTCTCATATAAAAATTTGACAATCCCATTTCTTTCTTGGATTACCTCATTTGCTGTCCACATATTTGCATCTAGTGCCTGTGTTCCTACTTAACTTTGTACTTTTTCAATGTAATCTAATTCCCACACATGACACATCATTGCCATATAATAAACCTGCTACTGCCACTTCTTTCCATACAATGTTAGCTACATCATATTTATTATATGAAAACACTGTTGATTTCTTTATCAATCTCTTTCTTTTCTTTGCTTCATTTATCAATTTTTCTTCCATTCATCCAAGCAATTTTTTTGATTACTCATGATGATTCCCAAATAACTATATCTATTCACTACACTTAACTATATATATCCCCCAATGAAATTGTTTGTCTTCTCTTTCCTCAGTATTGACTATTATTACATTTGATTTTTCATCACTAAATTTAATCCCCAACTTTTTACCAACCCTTGTGCATGTCCTCAGCATAACTTACTTATCTTCTCTTC
This sequence comes from Epiperipatus broadwayi, assembly GCA_028023455.1. Lineage (NCBI taxonomy): Eukaryota > Metazoa > Onychophora > Udeonychophora > Euonychophora > Peripatidae > Epiperipatus > Epiperipatus broadwayi. The sequence goes on along the minus strand of JAQFVV010001053.1, from coordinate 116,107 downwards.
TTTCTGCACACAAAATGACATTATCCTCAAAAATACCTGGAAAAAAATATGCTCCCTTACCACCTATTAACAATACCTCTATACATCTTCTTAGTTTTTCTATTGTTCTTTCCATTTCACTCAAATACAACAAAAACAAAATAGGTGGCATAGGCATCCTTGCTTAGTCCTACCCCATTTAACTTTAACTGATTCTAAATCCCCTAATTGATATGTATAATAATTATTTTCATATAAATTTATTAATATTATCCACTAAATGTTTATCCATCCCCATTCCATCCCCAAAAGTGTTAAACTTTATCCATAATATATTTCTATTTACACTATCATATGCCATATTTATATCTATAAAACCCATATTTAACTGACTACCTCAATTTCTAATCATATCCATAAGTTGTGTAACTATAAACTGACTATATCCTAGATGCCTATCTTACCTAAAACCACCTTGCATTTCCCCTGTAACATTGTTTTATTCCATCCAATTTGCAACTCTTCCAGCAACCATAATTAAAAAAACTTTGTATAAAACTGATGTTAGCACTATCAGTCTATTATTGTTTAACTTTCTATGATCATTATCCTTTCCTTTAATTAACAATCTTACTCTTGTATTATTTCAACTACCTGGAAAAACTCTTTTCTGTGCCATCTTATTAAACATGATAATAGCTTTAATTTGCCCTATGCCCTAAATTCATTACCATTTCTACTACCCATCCATCCAAACCTCTTGCATTTTCACTTTTCAATTTCTTCCCTGCCTCATTCAGTTCATTTTCTGTAAATTTAATATTTTCTTTACTATATGCTTTTATATTTTCTATGTCTCTGTCCTTCACATCTAATTCGTTTCTATATCCAATACATACCTATTTAAGAATCTCTCTAATTCTTCTCTAGAGCTACACTCTATTTCTTCATCATTTAATAATAATATCTGTTACATAATTTTTTCTTTTAATGCAATTCCATTTTTTTTACTCCCATCACTTTCACTTTTATTAACATCCTCCATCAATTTACTATTCAAATTCATTCTCTCTATATACTTATCTATATTAGCCATCTTCTTTTCTTAGTACTTTTCTTCTTTAGCATTATTATATATTTTCACTTTCTTTGTTCTTAATAATACACTCATATTCTCTGCATGCTTTTTCTCTCTTTTACACTTTTACTAAATCTCACTTTTTATTACTTTTATTCTTCTGAATATTCTCAACTAAAACCCTATTTGCCACTTTTTCTATTTCATCACACCAGTTCTTATACTCAACCGCAGGCAATTCTCCCATGGTTTCTTCAACTTGAATTTTATACTTTTCCAACTTATTCTTATCATTCCCTATCCATCCACATCTTTCACTATTGTTTCTACTTTTATTTCTATTCTCCAATCACATTACTAACTATTTCAATTAAAAAAAGTTATGGTCATTATTACATACTCTCTCTTTATTATCAAACACCTTAATTTTCTGTACTTTATTTATTCTTTCCTTCTCTACCAATACACAATCTATTGTGTGAAATATATTATTTTTAGATGAGGTCTATTGTCCCTCATAAATATTTGATAAATTTCCAATGCTCAAATTCCCACTCTGACAAAATTTCATCAAAATCTATCCATTCTTATTATTTACATCATCAATTTCTTCAATATGCCCATACATATCTCCTATAACCATTATTCTCTTTCCATTTTCTTTAAAACTTTGTATATTCTTGAGTATATCTAGTAGCTTTGTAAACTATAGCCACCATCCATTCTTGTCTTTCCAGTCTTTACCATAAAAATCTATAATTTGGATCAGAAGGTATTGAGAATTTGATGAATTTTCCTGTGGCTTTCCCATTCTAGTTTGTATAAAATAGAGATGTATTATTGTCTTGAAAATGATAGGTCATACAAATTATCATAAACATATATTGGCATGGCACTATCACTATTAATATGAATATTTATATAATAATTTTTTTAAAAAATATATTGAGTTAGGTTTTTGACCACTGGTCCCATTGTCCCTATCTTCACTAGCTACTGCATATTATTTCCCTAATCTAGCTGATCTGCCCTTTTTAGTTTAGTTTAGTTCATCTACATTTTCTTGGTTAGCTCGTTCTGTTAATTCTTTGAATGAGACATGTATTTTATTTAAAAACTATTAAATATAAGAAAAAAAAGCATTACTCACTTCTCTTTTGTTCAACTGCTCTTCCATGTCTTAAAAAAGACTATACAAATTATCAGTAACATACAAATATTGATATATTTTAGTAGGTAGTACTAGTAATTCTCTATGTTGGACACATTTAGTTTGTATTGTTTAGGCAACTCACCCACTGCTGTGCTGACAATCATATTTGCTGACAAAGTTATTTATATAGGTACAAGACAGCAAAATGAGATCAATAGGATATGTAATATAACCCACTGACCCCCAAAACATACATGATTGACTTAATTTTGTGATAAAACAATTTGATTGATGAATATATATTATTTATTAACAACTGATGCATTCCTGACCTGAGTTTAAATACAGGAGTTCAACTATTTCCTTTTCACTAAGCCTGAGGCTTTCACACACACAAAAAGTCAAAATTAATATTTTACACAAAACTTTTATTTGTTGATATCATTTTTCAATCTTGCTAGCATAAGAGCGTGTAAACAATTGAAGCATTTTGCCAACTGCATCTGGCTGCTTGGTGTTACACAAAAGGTCTTCACCTGCTTTGAGGTTACTCTAGAAATTATTGTCATTTAAGTGTATTGTCACACTGCATTGGACCACTTGACATATACTTTGCAGTTTGAAGGTCTTCACCTGCTTTGAGGTTACTAAATATGGAGATACATTTAATATATGTGCGAGCAAGCAATACTTTGAAATTAAAACTTTTAACATGTAATTGATATTGGATATTTTTACATATATACTGAGCTAAACACTAATTAATTTTGATAAAAAAAAATGTTTCATCTAATTTTACCCCATGCTTTGATCTACTCTTTACTACTTTTCTAACAATAATTTTCTTTCCTCCTGACTGTAACAAACATGTATAACAGAAACTTATAATATATATATATATATATATGATAACAGATGGCATTTTACCAAAAACACCGTCAAGCATAGTTTTCTGTTTACATAAATGTTAGAGCGAGTATTCACTATCTCTAACTTTAATTCCACTTTCAGATCATGATTTCAAGGTATTTGCTATCGTCAGTGAAAGACAGGAATAAGAAACTAGATCTAAACACAAACTCTGAGCATTTATGAAACAGTTTCTATTCAGCTTGCAAGAGTGAATCTTTTAGACACATTAATGTTCAAACTCAACATAGCAAGCCAGATAGCTACATGGGTCTGATCTCAGTTCTGCATCTTTTTTGCAATGATGTATATTGCAGAGGCTTCTACTATGTGGTGATGCTGAACTGAGATCAATGTAGCTATCTGGCTTGCTATGCTGAGTTTGAAGACATTAACATGTCTAAAAGATTCACACTTGCAAGCTGAATAGAAACTGTTTCATAAATGCTCAGAGTTTGTGTTTAGATCTAGTTTCTTATTCCTGTCTTTCACTGACGATAGCAAATAGCTTGAAATCATGATCTGAAAGTGGAATTAAAGTTAGAGATAGTGAATACTTGCTCTGACATTTATGTAAACAGAAAACTACGCTTGACGGTGTTTTTGGTAGAATGCCATCTGTTATCATAAATACAAGCGTTAGCAAGTTTTTTAACTTGTGTTTTTTTTTGTTTTTCATAAATGTACCTTTGAGGTCTTTCTTGCAATGATGTATATTTCAGAGGCTTCTACTATGTGGTGATGCTGAACTGAGATCAGACCCATGTAGCTGTGTGGCTTGCTATGCTGAGTTTAAAAACATTAACGTGTCTAAAAGATTCACGCTTGCAAGCTGAATAGAAACTGTTTCATAAATGCTCAGAGTTTGTGTTTAGATCTAGTTTCTTATTCCTGTGTTTCACTGACGATAGCAAATAGCTTGAAATCATGATCTGAATGTGGAATTAAAGTTAGAGATGGTGAATACTCGCTCTGACATTTATGTAAACAGAAAACTACGCTTGATGGTGTTTTTGGTAGAACGCCATCTGTTATCATAAATACAAGCGTTAGCAAGTTTTTTAACTTGTGTTTTTTTGTTTTTCATATATATATATATACTGATATAGTATAAAATCCACATATATTTAATTTTTACATATATTCTATCTTATTACTTTTTTCTTTAAATAATTATTCTGACTAACGATACTGTTATGTTATTTAACTAACAAATGTATTAATGAATGAACGTTTAAGAAAAAATAGTCTTGAAAACATTTAAGTATAAGAGAAAAATTACAAAATGACATTTTAATTTATTAAAATCATTTCAGTTGAGCGTTATATATAAATCACACAACTTTTTTAAATATATATATATACAATACTCTTCAAAATATCACTTTCTACAGAAACATTTAATTTATCGAGGCCTCAATGATTGAGGGGCCAAAACATAACCAATGTACAGGTCGAAAAACCACCCACCAACAACCTCACTCCAAGTCGGATTCAAACTCAGCCAAACCCAACTGAATTCAAACCCAACTCACAAGCTTTGATCAAATCAATGGATGATTTATATCAATGGTACATGACTATGCACTGAGAAACTAGCTCAATGGATGATGATGATTTGAGACCTCTGAACTGACACTAATAACGGCTAATAAACTAACTAAAGATAAATATATGTCAAATCATATGTACGTGTTCAGGTTGCCTACACAGACAGTGAGCATTAACATTAAAATAATGATTGAATAAAAGAGTTAAGAAACCAAGTGTGTTAATAAAATGTTTAATAATAATAGTAATAGTTTTTGTTCAACTTTTAAGTGATGACTATATTGATTACCTCTAGTCCTTAAACAGAGTTTATAATTACAATAAGAATGGCAGTCCCTATTATATGCCAACAACTATTACCCAATATTATAAAAGTCTATATGTCTATGTCCCCAACAAAAAGGAAGGGCAGATAAAGGTATTCAATGGTGACAGAAATTTATTATTTCTAATTTCATACGAAAGAATGTGAGATTTATATTCACATTCACAAATCAATTCCTGAAGAGCAAGATACGTATTTAGGGCATTACTTTAACTTTTACTAGAAAACTTATTAAGTAGAGATGACTAAGAATTTGCTTGACTTTAATGAAATCACTTCATCATGAATTACGAGCATAAGAGCAGGCTTTACTGGAACAGAGAGGTAATGGTGCTCACGAAGTATGAGCTATAAAATGAACAGGAAATGTAAGAGCTTGTCAGTGATTTAAGTAGTATGGCAGCATGTATTTTACAAGTCTTACTGCCCTTTAAGGATATGTGGAACACAAGGAAAGCCAGGCCGAATCATAGTTATGAATTTTTGGTGTTCCAAATATAATATAAACGGGGAGGAATTGATTTCTCCTTCTATAATTAAAATAATAGTAATATCACCAATGACAAGCCTATGGAATGGAAGATTGCTCTGCATCAGCAACGTTTGAAGATGATGACTTGATAGTCACCGTTTGAATAATAAAACCCAATTTATTATAGAATGCTCTACGTGATGACTTGATCAAATTAATTAAAATCAAATGAGTTTATAACTAAAATTATTTTAAAGCAGTTATAAAATTATATTAATTGTGCCCCCAAACATCATCCTCTTCCTGAATATTAATATATAGTAAAAAACATTTGGATTAGAATTTTTCATTTGATTCCTGTATCAACCCCTTTGCAAAAATATTTTAAGATTATAAATATAAGTAGATAAACAAGTGTTAACCTGATAAAAGAGCTGGGGACAGAGGGTAGAATCGAAGATAATGATTTATTATTAGCTAATTATAAAATAGCAAACATTGAATAAATTATTTTGACTTGATGATTAATAGAACTGTAAATTTAGTTCTAATGGGTGGAAATTACTATCAGACTTAACATTTTATTATTTGTATAAAGCAAATGGAACAAAAGAGATCATCAAGTCGAAGGATTATTGGCATATAATTAAAAATAAATGACATTAATAAATTACTCAATAAATATATATAGTACAATAATTGAACCACCATCGTAAGAAAGGAACGTTAAATCTAAGGACTAGAGATGGAGAAAATTACTATATAATTTAAAGTAGCATAAATAAAAAGAAAGTTTTATATAGATTTTTACATTTAGGAATGAGAAGAGCTTTTAAAGTGAGTGTAAAGTAAAGTTTGGCAACTGGCCAGGAAGTTAGGTTCATGATGAATTATATTACCCTTTCTTCCAGGGCTGGTTCCTTAGTTTACACATCAGAGATGATGGAAATGTAGGCGTACATTCAGTAAATTACTTGAACAGGATTTTGATTGATTTTTTCATGATTCTTGGGCAGCAAGATTGGTCCAGAAAGGATTTAGCAGCTTCATTAAAGATTTTCAGGGGACTTCAGGAGCAGTAGTCCGATTCCTGAAGTTTAGCCCCTCACCATGATAGAAACACTATTTAAAATCATAATTTAAAAATGCACAGAGTTTAATGTTTCTTCTCTAAACAAAGATGGCTTCTCCCTCTCCCAACTTTTCTGGGATATTTATACTGTCCTCTGATGCCTTCAGGCTAGCTCTTCTTTCATTATCAATGTTACAAAATTTTTCTAATTGTTTTTAGATACATTCACTCGATAAGGCTTTCAAACTCATTAACTTGAATTCATTTTCTAATTAGAAAATGAATTTTTAAAATCAGAAAAATGATTTTAATTAGGAACCATCCTTACATTTTAAATAATTATATTTTTTCTAATTAATAAATATTTACCCATTGTTTTTGGAAAGGGACAATCTGAAAGCTTATCGAAAGAATGTAGTTTTTAATCACTAAAATTTGAACAAACTATTTAAAAGTAAAATAAAACATTCACAACACAATGAAACTTTAGAAAAAATATATATGTTTAAATATTTATAAATATATACGCACAATCCACACAGTTATAATGTATATAAATTCATGAATAATTCTATCATGAATTTATTAATAGAATTGATTAATTTAAACCTCAAATGAGTTAATTTTAACACACATTTATGTAATAGTTTTTTTCTTTAAGGAAACTAGCATGGATTGAACATATAAAGTCCCATTGCATCTGAACTTTAAGGTTAGTACTAGGGTTTGAAGTGGGCTTCTGGAGAGATGTCATGAAGCTAGGATCAAACTTAGATCCGACTGCCTCAATATATATATATATATATATATATATATATATATATATATATATATATATATATATATATATATATATATATATATATATATAATACTTCAAGCATTAGTTTAATGGAATTCTGTAGTTTAACTGATGTGAATAAAATTCAGTTTGTTTCATTTAAATAGACTACCTAGAGAATATAATGTTAAAAATAGTATATTTATTTGAAAATACATTATTATAAGTTTTGATAATACTTTTCAAATTAATAAAGAATATCTAATAGAGATGGATGGTGGATAAAAATTTCAATTAAATAGTAAATACTCTTATTATTTATATCCTATATTGGTAGACAATAATAAAATCTGAAGCTTTAGGTAAAATAGTAGAGAACTTTTATTTTGGAAAACATGGTGCATCTTTATAAATACTAACATTATAACTAAAAGATGTTTAGTAAAATAATTTTAAAACAATTGTGTTCACACATATTTTATAAGGAATTTGAACACAGATTTTTATGCTCCCATTACCTATGTAACCTATCTCATACAATCAATACACAAGACCACACACATGGGTAAAAATAAAAATTATTTCCTATATACATATTTCTTGCTGAACCAGAACTCATCAGTTGCTCCAGTTGGGCATTCCATCATTACATTTGCAAAGGTATGGATAGCTGAAGAGATAATAGATACAGTATATTGAAATCTATCCATTAAAGTTTGAAGATTTGCTATCGTAAAGTAAGTGCTGATTATATATATATATATATATATATATATATGGTAGATGATGATCTGGACTAACTGGTAAATGCTGGTTCAGGATAATTTTTTCACATGAGTGTTGTAATATGTATCGCTATATGAGATAGTTTTGAATATCTGAAGAGAGCTTGAATGTCTGTGTTCAAATTCTTTATAATTACATTTATACTTCAAGTATATATATATATAAACTGTCACGCTTTATAAGTGTAGAATAATATATATATATATATATATATAGTTGTATTCAAGTATTTTTTTTTGTAAGAATAGCCCTAATCTAATATCTTCACAATGGAGTGTATTTCCAGACAACAATTATAACACGCATTTATGTTAAAAAGTAAACATGAAAAAAATATCAAAATGTTAAAAATATATTAATGATTACATTGATATAAAATAAATTAAATTAAATATGAAAAATAAATACCTCTGCTTTAATAATATATATTTTTTATTTTAGATCAAAGTTATATGTGTATATCTGGTTGGAAGGAGTATAGAAACGAATGTTTTTATTTTAGTAAAGAGAAGAAAAATTGGAATAATGCTCAATTAGATTGTTCTTCTAGATATATTGGTTCAAATCTAGCATCAATCAAAAATATTCTAGAACAGCGTTTTATTGAAAGCAATCTTTACACATGTTAGTAACTATTTAATATATTTAATAGTGATATAAGTTTATCTAATTATTTTTTATTTAATTGTTATAGAATGACAAACTCATTAGTAATATTTAACATTAATATACTATTAGTATTGTTATTTTTTTAACAACCTTCTCAATATTTAATATACTACATCAAATTCACACAGCCATCCAGTTATTATCAGAAACGGGTTGTTAGAGTATAATGTTCCTAGAACGTAAGTTGCTCAGTGACATATTTATATTGAAGCAGTTGATGTCTAATCATTATCGACCTTCATGCTTCACCATCTGTACTAACCTCATGCGGGGCCATAATTCAGATCTCACCATAAATATATGCCATTCACCCACACACTGCAGGCATTATTATCCAAGGAATTAATAAGGTTATTTAGTAAAGTAAAACAATATTGTTTGTGATGCATATATATATATATATAGATCTAGTTTCTATACTCTATCCCCCACTGAGGATAGCAAACCAGCTTGAAATCAGCTGATCTGGGGGTGAGCAAATGAAAGAGGTAGTTAATTTCTGACTCTTTTTTCGTTTATGTAAAACAAATCTTACACTTGTTCGGCGGTTTTGGTATAGCGCCATCTTTTGGACATATATATATAAATCAATAATTCTATTAATATTTATTGCTGAAAATTAGATGTTCTTATATAATTATAAATATTTTTTATATGTGTGTATTTAATTAAGATATTGGAATGTAACAATAAAGAAAAATGGGGAAGGCTCGAAATACTGAAATAATCTTTATATAGATTCAGACTGTTTTAATTAATTAAAATTATGAATTTTAATTAAAATTCGTTTGTTAGTTGTTTTCAAATCTTTAAAAATATATCAAATGGTATTTCGAGCATTATCTGTTTTAAAAATATTTTGCTAATTAAATGTTTTTTATTTAATCAAGAGACTACAGAGATAGCTGTGGTCAACTGAAATTGAATTCTTGGGGGGATTAAAATGTGTATAAAAAAGGCCCATAGAACAAAAAAAAGTCACTTTAGTTTAGTTACTTTTCAGTCAGTTTAGTTTAGTTACTTTCAGTCAGTTTAGTTACTTTGAGTTAGTCATTAAACTTGGTTACTTTTCAGTCAGTTACTGTCAATTTTTACTTTGAACTGTGAGAATGTCTTTCAGTAAAACAAATTTTCAGAAAAGTTTCCAGACCTTAAAATTTTAAGAAGTCAACAAAGTTCGGTGCTATTAACTGTGAGTAGAAAATAAGCACTTTCCTCTGGGCCTCTCGGAAGAGTGTCTACATGATGCCGTAAAGTTCCATACATTTGACCAGCCATACAAGATGATCGGCTGCCACTATTCTGCTATTCTTGGGTAACTTCACCTAATGTAGAGCTGCCTTAATACATAAATTTCTTTTGTAATTTCTAATAAGATATAGTTAAATCTTTTGTATGTTAATTCGAATATTAATTTATAAGTTCTGGCTAATTTTGCTTTTAAACTTTCTCTCTGTAATCCCTTACTAGTACTTATGTAATTCTAACTATGCTCTTTCTCACTTAATTATGTTATATAACTTTGTGCTGCTCAATTAAATATGTAACTTGTTTTGTTTAATATATATATATATATATATATATATATATATATATATATATATATATATATATATATATATATATATATATATATATATATATATATATAATTTATTTTCTTTAATATGCCAATATCAGTCAATTTCATGAGTCAAATAAGGGTTTATTTTCTTGGTTTATTGGGGAAAGAGCTTCAGTTAAATTTATTAGTAAAGTTTTATTCATTTGTGACAGAAATCACTTGCTTGGTTGATTTTATATTTAAGTCTGTTATTCACGTTTTTTATTTAAAATATTTTATCCTGGATGCATATTTTACTTTGTCATTTCAATTTGTCTTTAGATTTTCATTTTAAAAGATCATGAACCTTAATATAATTATTCCATCTTTTCTTGCTGTTGCCTGAAGGGCTAATTTTATCAGTAATACATATACGGAATCGAAATTAAATATAAGTTTCATTAGTTTAATGTCATAGTTAAAAGAGTTATTCCCCATTATAATTTTCTGAATGATTCTTTATTTAAGTATATCATTGCCCAGGAGTCAAACCATTTACGAGATTCAAATATAATATATTAAGTTTATCGCACAGATATAATGCTTCTGGCCTACCTTTCCTATCTCTTATGGTACTTCCACATATATTTTCTATATTGCTTTTTTATTGGGGTCTTCAGAAATCCGAATCTCCCCTCCTACTGGTTATCAAAATCATTCATAATCAGGGGTATACACTACTCCCTGTGGAATATGAGGTTTATAGGGTTTTGATTGTGCTGTGGAAGTTCCATACAGCTGGATCTGGGCATTCCAACCAAACCTCTTCATTTTATACCATGCTATCAAAATGGTGGACATATCAACCCTCAATAATCCTCAGGCATTCAAAGTACCATAAGATCCGTATTTCTCTCATGACATGCTAGCATCATTATTGTTCTAGTTAATGTATTTATGCCTGTTTGACCTTTCGTTAGGTGTTGAAAATAATGACTCATTAATGAAATATGCCAACATGCTAATTAGTTAGTATGTTGATTTTAAAGATGCTTGCTTTTAAAATACTTATCGATTACCATAGATGCATATCAATTTATATTAATTATGGTATCACATATTCTCATAAATGTAGCACATTGTTTGTTTCTTATTTATAAGTTCCAAATACGTCTTCTCCAAACAATGCCAATAAAAGTATATATATATATAATGATTAAAATAAGGTAGATAAGTGATTGAGATCATATATTTTGCATGTTTATCAAATCATTTACTACTAAACCTGTCACAATCTTTTATATTTACTTTAGACATCCACAACATTCTGTTAGTAAGATGTTATTAAATTGGCATATTAACTCTGCACAAGTTATAATCGACTCCATAAAATTATATTCGATAAATAATTAATGTAAAGGGAATTTTTATAAAACAAGTCCCAAGTTTTGTAAATAGACAATATCATTTCAAGCATAGAAATCTTTTGTAATATATATATATATATATATATATATATATATATATATATATATATATATATATATATATATATATATATATATGTTTTCTCAATATTTTATTAAATATATATTTCATGTAAATCCTGGTTTGTTTTGAATTATTATTTTCTAATTAATATTTAGAATTATTTTATTTAGATAATAATGTAGCATTAGTAAATATACTCATTACAATAAACTTCAATATTTTTAGTTTTATCTGATGCATATTTACAAAGGTTATCATTTCTAAATAAAAGGACTTCAAACCTGCCATTTTATGTGACATTGGTACTTTTGATTCATATGGAATATACACTCTTTTTGCTATTGGTTTAAGAGTCATATAGAAATCCAGTTTATCCTTATTTCTAGTAATTTTTGGATCTCAAGCGCTTCCAAGTTATAGTTATACATGTAATTTTTATTGACTTTTAATTACTGTATTTTCAAATATTTATTTATGGAGTTACGTATATATATATATATATATTGTGAGAGTACCATATGAGCCTCACCTAAAACAATTTGTGTTTCTTTGTGAATTTAACTGTGCCTATATCGAATCAACAGATATAAATAACTTACACCTATCTTAAGCTTTTCATGTATCAGCTATATATATATAAACTAGTTAGTATTAAAAGAATAATTCTAAAAATGAATAATTCTAGTTTATTTATACACACACATAAATAAAATGTTTCTAACTAATAGTATTTTTTTTTGTTAATATAAAACTTGACATTTGACAAAACCTTAAGTCAACATTGCATTTTTATCAGATGAAACAAAGGAAATAAACGTTTGGGGTTCATTACAAATTGTATATTTTAAACAATAGAGCATGAGCGTGATTATGTGATATGCTTGCTGAAATTAATCCAGTATAAAAACGAACTAATATTGTTATAACAATAATCTTCTATTTAGTTATCAAGGCAAGAACTACGTTTGTAAATTTAAATGTGTTCGAATTTAGAACACATTTAAGAAAAATTAAAAAAAAAGAAGATTCAATATTTTAAAACCTGCTTCAAGTAATTAATTTACTGCCTTTGAATATTATAAAGAACTATACAAAAATAATCATTGTAATTAACAAGGTTATAAAAGTTATCAACGTCTTCGAAATGAATTTAAAAAATATATATTTAAGAAGACAAAAATTTATAAAGATGTTCTGTGGCTAAATAATTTATGCCAGGGATTTCTACTGATGTTTTAAACCCGAACATGTAAATTTATTCCTACTTAATCAATGCCTAAAATATAATCGTCGTAATTCTCATTTAAAAAGCTGCTTTAATATTGGAGTATTATATTGAAGAAGATGTTAAATATTTTACTACATAAATATTTAAAGAATGAATATCTGGATTGCCTCTTCGAAGGATGATCAATGAACTTTATGTTTCAACATTCATCATCATTTTATTTCGTCTAAGGAGGGATATAAAACCGCATTCTTTCTCGTCTTGGATTACTTCATTGTATAATTTAAGAACTCTTAAACTTTATTTCCTTTGTGGATAATTATATTTACTTAGAAAAATTACTTCGTATATTAAAGTGGGGAACTGATAAGATGAACACTTTATTTTTTTTTAATTTTATTTAATAAAATTTAGATATTGATGTTTTGATATATACTCTGATGGAAATGACAGCTGACTAAGGTAAACGTTTTTAAATTATTTCAATTTGGAAGTACGTTTTATTATATTCCAAATTGAATCTTACATGACAATTAACATAATATATTTTTAAACATACATAACTAATATCAGAATACATTCTATTATTAATCTAGTGTGAATGGATGTTATCGTATATAAACATACAACACACACTGAATTATTTTAATGACACAATAGGTAGATTTATAATGTGTCATGTGTATTTATTATACGCATGATTTTAAATTATATATATATATGTAAATGATTACATTATTATTTTTTTTTTGAATATTAAATAATTTATTAGTGTATATAAGCACAGATTATAATTCTAAATTTTAATGTTTTTATGTGATAATATTTTGTTTTTTATTACTGATTAAAATGTGTTAAACTTGATTTCAAAATTAAACAGGTCTCGTTTGTTTATTTTATTTAGTCGTTTTATAAAACCAATAATTATAAATATACATACTCATGCATATATATGTTAAATCAACTTAGTGATTTAATATTTATAAAGAAGTTATATATAGCTTATATTAAATTTATTATTACTATGGGATATTTGTGGAAATGCCTGAAGAGAGTCGATTGCAAATTTCTACTCTGAGCTCGAATTCCGAGAGTAACGAGGTTATTAATAGAGGAGTGAATTGGATTGTATTTTAAATCACATCATCCATGGCATTCTATAAGAAGACTCAAAGTCCGACTATAGCTAGATGCGACTTCCTCGAGTCCTGAAAAGGATCGTCCCGTTATACATGGCGCCCATACTTAAGGCATGAAACAGTAGTTTTCCATTAGTTAAATCCATAGTTTAAAAAAAAAAAAATTATATGAGTATGTTGTGAATTGGTAAAAACACTGAATAATAAATAATAGAGACCTTGCAATAAAATAAACCGTAATAAACAGATAAATCAGACGCTTTAAAATAAATAAATAAATACAATTATAATTTGGACATTAAAATATATATTATAACAACATCTTATAAAAGTAGGAAAATAGAATTACATTTAAGGGCATAAGCACAGCATGAAATCTTATGGCATATATTAAATTATTACTTTGAAAGGAAAGTAACTTATATTTACATATATAACAGTAGAAGTTTTTTGTTAATGATAACTAGAAGTGGGGAAAAGCTAATAATAATGGAAGTAAAGAGTTTCGAAGAATCTTTAAGTAATAAAGATAGTGAAATAGAAATTACTTCAATTAGTGATGAACAAGGGTCTTTACAAGTCATAATGTCTGAGGGGTCTGTAGAAGAAGTTGAACATCCTTCACAAGTTCATATGACAGATCAAATATTACCTCAAACACAAAAGGTAACTGAAGTTATAATAGTACAGCCTCAAGGAAGTGATAATTATATGGCTCAATTGGTCCGAATGATAATGGATATGAAAGCTGATATGGTCACCAAAGCTTATATGAATAATATGGCAACCAAAGCTGATATAAATAATATAAAAGCTGATATGAATAATATGGCAACCAAAGCTGATATGAATAATATAAATGCTGATATAAATAAAATGAATGCTGATATGAAGGGAGAAATGGCTAGAATGAATGATATTATGGTAACTAAAGTTGATATGAATAATATGGAAAAGAAATTAAAAGAAGACATAATTTCTATAAAAGAAGAGTTAAAGAAAGATATTGATAATGTTAAAGAAAAGATGCAAGTAGAAATCAAAATTGTTGTTGAAAAGAAACAAAATGCCAATGAAGTAGAAAGACTTCATGACACAAAAGCATCAACAATATCGATGGAAATTCAATGCCAAGAATCCAAAACTTACCCTAAGCATGAGATATGTGAATATAATGATAGCATCCAGAACAAATCACTTTTAGTTCAAATGAATATTTCAGAAGAGAACTGCCATGACTATCATTTTACCATACAGCAGAGCAATGAAGTAGAAGATCATTGCATCATTAATAAAGTGCTTGAACCTGATCCAAAAATCTTAGAAAAAGAAGAGGATATGGATAATGTAAAATATAAATTAAATTCCAAGTCTTAGGAATTGAGAGAAACACAGTGAACTGATAATACTGAATGTCTAGATAAATTAAGACTTCGGATTTCTTGTATTAATAACAAGTTAAATCATGAATTCATGAAACTTGAGATGACTCCACTATCTAAAGATAAAATAGATGAATACAACAGTGAAGTGTATTTTGAGTCAGCCCATCATATTTGTGTTTACTCCCAAAACAAAAGTAAAACGTTTCATCAACAAGTTGTTGATAAATTGTATGACAGCAAACTGATAATATCATTATCAATGATAATATTTAATGGAAAAGAAGGTTGTCTTAATAGAAGGTTTAATATAGAAGATATGAATGAAGGCAATAGATTTAATTGTCTTAAGTGTAAATTATGGTGTATGAAGCATCACCATAATCCTGAAGATAAACAAATTATAAAAAGTCTTCAGACAATAATAAAAATATTTTTAATACTATCTAAGAGACAGAAAAGTTCACAATTCCATAGATTGTGTAATACTTATGAAGGTCCCTTCACATTCATTGAACATGCTAATGGATGTGCTTAAAAAGTAAAGCACATATATAAGGAAGGACTTCACGGATTACGACTTTGGGATGTGTGGTTTCATAGATCTATATTTCTAAATAGATTAGAGATACCTTATATATTGTACAGAGAATCTATCTCTCTGAAAAATTTAAATGTACATTGGGTATCGTACAGAGAATCAATCTCTCTGAAAAATTCAACTGCTCTGGAAAAGTCAAAAATAAATTATATCTGGTACAGAGAGTCAATGTCTCTGAAAAGTTTAAATGTCCATTATATATGGTACAAAGAATCTATATCTCTGTTACAGAGAGTCAACCTTTCTAGAAAATTTAAAAATAAATTATATGTGGTACCGAGAGTCAGTCTCTCTAGAAAACTTAGAGATGAATGATACCTGGTATAGAAAGTCAATCTCTCTGGGAAATTTAAAAGTGCCTTATATATGGCACAGAGAGTCAGTCTTTCTGAAAAGTTTTAAAATAAAGTATGTATGGTATAGAGAGTCAGTCTTTCTGAAAATTTTAAAGTTGTATTATGTATGGTACCAAGAGTCCATATTTCTAAATGGAGTCTGTAATACGAGGTTAGATAAAATAAATCCTCTGGATATGTTTTATAAATATCCAGTCAAGATGAAAAATGGCCATATTAAAAATGGACTGGGTGTATGTGTGCAACTTTATGCAGACCGCAATATGATTTGAAAAAAAAGGGTCATTCCAAATTACTAAAAAGATAGGAGAGAATGCTTTTATGCTTGTTACTCTTGATGGGAATAAGGGAACCTATAATGCTAGGAGTTTGATCCCTTATACTTCAGCAGAGTAGCCTGGCAATGATCTCCAAATAAATCACCTTTAAGTTTTCTACTGAAAAGGGGATTTGATAGGCATCTAGATGATGTTTACAAGTAGTTAAAAAAAATTTTATTATTATTAGTCTGTTTATTATTATTGATGTTATTTTATTGGTTATGATTTTTTTTTATTAAATATAGTTAAAACAAAAGTGCTGATGATTTTATTCAAAGGGAGGGGATGTTGTGCCATTACAATTTAGTCATTAGCTAAATTTATAGTAATGTGCATGTAAGAAAATGTAAAACAAAAATCATCATCACATTTTTATATAAAAAGGAAGCTGTAGGGCATCCAAGTTTAAACCCTACAAGATCCAGTTTTAAGAGCTTAAGACAGAAAGAGAGTGGGACAACAATTATATTCTTTATTTGATTGTGTGTTGATAGAAAACTCCAAAAAAGAGTAGTACACACAGTTAAGTATTTAGTATTTAATTTTTTGTTAAAAAGTAAAAGTTATAATGTGTACGTATAGGCAGTGTATGTGTAAGCTATTGAATTGTTTTATATTTCAGATATTAAACTTTCTTTAAAACTAACCTATGCTTGATCAATTTTAATATCTTATTCTATACTTCTATCTTTGCTTTTCTATAATTGTAAGTTGGAATTAAAAGGTAAGGATTTAATTTTAAATATTAGGGTTATAATTACTAAGGTAGCAATTAGATTATTTTGATGTCAGTTTATAAAGAATTTAAATGAGTGTGTGTGTTACATCACATAAATATATCTACATTTATTAAATATTGAGAGAAAGGGAAGAAAATCTGTTATATTGTTTTTTTTCTTACTCAACAATTTTTTGTATTATAAGGGTTGTTTTTCTGTTAAAAAACTTAAAGATGATGTGAGAAGTCTAATTTTAAAAATGTCCCATCTTAAGATCAAAAAAAAGAAGCTCAAAATTTGAGATGTTACATGGGTGTAAAAAAAGGATTAAGTCTATTTTTTCCGTCAAGACAAAAGTTTGTCTGGAAACCAGGTGTGTGATTTTTTTTATGTTCCTAAAAAAGATTGCACTTTCCAGCTAAAAAATGAATTGGTCAAAAATAGAAATAAAAATCGGATATAAAAGCAGTCTGGAAAATCAGTTGATTTGTTATAGAGACTTTTAAAATTATTGAAACTAAAGCAGACAAACATTTTTAATTCTGCTAAATAACCTTTTTTTTAAAATCATTTTTTTTACATCAAGTTTTGAATGTTGAAAATATAAGGATGGTGGGCTAAGAAAAATTAATATATATCTCATCTGTTGGCCAGACCATCCAGCTAGCACATCATATAGGAAGGAAAAGATGTCTTGTCTGAAAAATAATATTCTACACCTTTCAACTGACCGAGAGAAATCAGATGTTTTTAAATAGAAATAAGAAAGCATTCACCCACATTTGAAGGTGATCAGAAGAAAAATGATTAATGTACAGATAAATAGTAAATCATCAAGTCCAATTAATTGTTCCAGTAATGGAGTTTAAACCCAGAAAATTTATAAACGTGAAAACAACTGCTGTACTTCATCCAGTAAAAGAATCATGCTTGACAGGAAGAGAAGAAAAGTTAATATAATGATTTCAAATTGTCTACTAAAACTAATAACCTCAATAGGATCATCATCATCAAACAATTATACACCTCAAGAAAGAGATTGTTCCAGAGAAAAACAAAAATGGTAGATGTAAAATATAGACATTGAACAAGATAAATTTGATTCATTGGAAGTCACTACAAAGAACTGGTAGTATAACTTTTTTATATATTTTCTTTATAATATCAGAGACTTAGTAAAATTTTAGCAACAGAGTGGTATATTTTTATTTAAAGAACTTTTAAAACAACCAAGGTCAATTGAAACCAAGAATTTCTTAATAACAATTTTGTATGTACCAAAATTATGATTGTTTATTGATTTACAGTTATGAAATATTATTAATGTGTATAATGATTTTTTTGTGTATTACTATTTTGGTTTTAAATAATGTTTTGGTTTTTATGGGGTAAACACACACATACATAATAATACTTTATTTGTGTATAATTGCAAGTGAATGTGAAGGAATAAGCAGTATTAAAATATTAAATTATTTTGTTTTAAGAAAGTATAGGTTTCAGAGTGTAGAAAGGAGGGGGTTAGAAAGATACTTTAAAACTTGTTTCTAAAACTTGCTCTTTCCAATTTTACTAACATTTATTTTTTATCATTCTGCTTGACACGTTAGATTATAAAGTATGTGTGCCAATGAGTGAATATTTTTTTTATGAAATACTTTTCTTGTGGATGGAACATTTTAACAAATTGGTTACCCAATTTAATACAATATACATTTGACGGGAAAGGGGGGAGAACTTGAAATTAATCTGAAGATTGACATATAATCAATTATTATTGTTATTATTATTCATATCAATTTTCATGTTTATCTATAAATTTTCATGTAGATATTAGTAAGGCATTAATAAATGTTAATTTGTTTTATTAAATGAGGTGTATATATTTCATTAAGAGTAGTCTTTATTAAGTGTGATCATTCATCATCAAGGTGAATATTAGCTATTTAAGTTCCAATTAGATATACTAAAATGAAGCAATGATTATGAATTTCTTTTATAAAATTAGGTTTTATGTTTAGGCTTAGTCCTAAAGCTGTGGTTGAAACCATTATCATTGTCATTATCATCATCACATTTTAATTAATGAGCTGTTTAAATGTTTAAAGGCCATAAATAAATATTGATTCCATAGTATTTAGTGATTTCTGAATA
This sequence comes from Epiperipatus broadwayi, assembly GCA_028023455.1. Taxonomy (NCBI): domain Eukaryota; kingdom Metazoa; phylum Onychophora; class Udeonychophora; order Euonychophora; family Peripatidae; genus Epiperipatus; species Epiperipatus broadwayi. The sequence continues at coordinate 96,399 of JAQFVV010001053.1, read as the reverse complement.
ATTATTATAACCACCATCCCATGATCTATTTCATGCAAGGATGAGTGAATTACTATACTAAATTAATAATATAATCAGAGCTAGTAAAACTTATAAAAAATATTGAAACACATTTGTTATGTTAAGATCTAAGAAATGATTTCTGTCTAATGAATTCCACTTTAGTTTAAAGATGTTTTATGTTACCTAGGTGTTTACTTAAATATTAGTGCATACAGTGCTATGGGTCTAAAATCAAAAATCATACATTTTGTAAGAAATAAGGTACCAAAGAGATTCAAACCTGGTACATGTGAAAAAGTTATAAATATAACTTTGTCGAGATTCAGATAATCTAGTGGCGCCCTGCTAGAACATATTCACTTGATATTTGTTTAAATATGCACTTAACATCAAACCAAGAAATGAAAGTGGTTAAAATCTACTGTGTATACCTGGGGAAGATACTATACCCGAGTTATAATAGTTGTTATTAATAATTTGTTTATAATTATTGATATTGTAATATCATGAGAAATCTAATTATAGAAGTATGTTTCATTGAATCCAATGACCCTTAATATGATTGATAACTCAGTCTGATCTTTTGTTTAATAGCTTATGCTCAGCAAGTTACAATGTTTAATTCTTTTCTCTTTGATATAAAAGAAAAGCTACAATTCTTTTTGTTTATCAAGCTAAATATTTGAATTTTAGAATCTTTTCATAATTATTTAATATGCGTGGATCTTTTGATCTACTTAATATATATATAGATAGAGAGAGAGAGAGAGAGAGAGAGTTGACCAAATGGTTGTATTAATTTTGTAAAATATTGCATATTATAGCCAAAGTATGTGTTTTTCAATGTTCCTGTGTTATAATTTTGTAAATTTTTATCTACTATAATGAGAGTATAATTTTGGAGTGATTTAATTTTTCTTGGAACTCTGCACATCGCTTTTCATTAAAGAAATCAACCACTATATAACTAGAATTTGGGTGGTCTCCGATTGTTTGTATGGCATGCCACATTTGTTTCTCATCTATTTATTTGTATAGGAGGTTTCTTGGGAATTTATATAAAGTTAAATTTTTGTCAGTTGCTGCTAATACTATATATTTATTCGAGAAGAATTTATTAAATGTTTTAAATAATTTTTTAGGTGTGGTTTCATTGAATTTTTGATTGATCTCTACCAAATCTTCTTCAGTCCATGTTTGGAATTCCTGTTCATTTTAATTTTAATTGCCTTGGCTTATATCCTGGATTTCATTTTTGTTGGTTATTCTAAATCTTGTAGTTTGTATTGATTATATAATTTTTTTGAAAGATAGATTTGTTTTTATCACATTTGCATACCTTTTAGCATTCCCTGCATTGTTTGAATTTGTGCTAATTTCTCTTACGTTAGATAATGTAAGATTTCTTTCTCCTGACGTCATGCTTACTTTTTTGTTTTAACGTAGTTTTATATAATAAAAGTAATTTTTTTTTACCTTTGGGACAGAAAAAAACTCCCTTGTGTGTGTTTTTTTTCTTTCTTGTTTCTTGATGAGTTATGTTCTACACAAAATTTTGTACTTTTTGTTACTTTTTGCTGACTTTTGGTAGCGCTAATAAAAATATCTACTTCTCCGGTTAAATAACAGGACCGTAAATATTATTATTATTATTATCATCATCATCATCATCATCACCATATTATCTTTCAAAAATTTTTATTAAACAAAGTAAATAAGGTTTCATCATTTCTTATATCTACATATTATTAGTTGACAATTGGATGACCTGTTTTCCACCTCATGTATTGTAATGGTGGCAAGTAATGTATTTTTATTTGACATTCATTAATCTTAGATGTTGATTTTTTTATATGCTTGAAGGTAACTACAATTAGGATCAGGTGTCAATAAAAAATTTCAGTGTGTTACTCTTTTGTCTATTTGACATGTACTATCCAATTTATTTTGAATGTGTTAGTGTCTTTTTGGATTATTGTTAAATATAAATTTACGCCGTGTACATCATAAGACATAGAGGATAAATACACTGATCCTGATGTCTGCAGAGTTTTTTTGAATAAGCCAAATAGGCACTTTATATCATCATCAACCATTATCAATCTACTGCAGGATGAAGGTCTCTCCAAGTTCAATTCATCTTCTCTGATATTTAGCTTCTCTTTTCCACATTACCCAGGCACACTTTTGTATTTTATCCATCCATCTCACATGCCATCTCTTTCTGGGTCTTTTACAATCTATTGGAATCAAGTTTAAAATTTCATTTGTCCTTCTACTATCATGTCTTCCAGCAATATGTCCAGCCCAACTCCACTTCAGTATTTTAATTTTATCAATGAGATCAGTAACACTGTTTGTTCTCTTATTCATATATTGTGTTTTTGATCTCTTCATTTTACTCCCAACATGTATCTCTCTATACTTCTTTGAGTGGTCTGAAGTCTCTGTATTGCTCTTCTATTAATTGTCCAAGTCTCAAATCTGTAAGTAAGAACTGGTAAAATACATTTATTATTATTTTTCTTTTCAAACTCATAGACATATTTTCTTTTAGTTTCAAGTTATTTATACCAAAAGCACTACAAATAAGTTTAATTCTGTTATTAATTTCATCAATTATGTTTGCCTTGTTTAATAACAATTATGTTCTAGTATAAAAGATAATTATCATGTGATGTTTCCATCTGTATTAATAATCTGTTCAAGGGATTTGTAACTGTTAACTTTTTCTAACTCGTCATAATCAATCATTATTTTCATATTTTGAGAAAATCCATTAAACATTACTTTAGTCGTTTTAACATTTATCTTTAGACCTACTTTTTTACTTTCATCTGATAACTTCTCCAACATTTCCTGAAGTTCTAAAGCATTATTTGCAAAAACAACTACATCATTTGCAAAATCGAAATGATTTAAATAATCTCAATTTACTTTCACTCCTATAGTTTCCCATATGAATCCATAAAATACTTCTTGCAGCACTGCTGTAAAAAGTTTTGGAGATATGGAGTCACCCTGTCTCACACCCTTCTCAATGTTGACTTTCCCAGAATCATTATGTAATCTAATTGTTGGTGTTGCATTTTTATAAATATTCTTTAAAATATGGCCATATCCTGTAATTTATAATATCTTCTTTATCACCTTTTTAAAATATTAATAGTAATACTGCATCCTTCCAATCATCTGTTACATCTTTATAATTTATACATTTGTTATATAGCATTTTTTTTTAGTTTTTAATTCCATCATTAACTGGAGACTTTTCTTTCTGTGTATATTTAATTGCATGTCTCACTTCTTTATTTAAAATTATTATCAATTTGGAAGATGTAATAGATATAGGAAATACTCGTTTTTTTTATTAGTAATGTATTCTACCATGTCATCTTTCTTTTTAGTAATAATTCCATCATTTTTTTTCTTATTGCAGATATAAATTTCCTACCAATACCAAAATATTATTTTGCACTCTTGAGACTTTTATTCTCTTCTAAAGCTTTCCTTGCTAGTTCACAATTATACTTTCTTATATCATTTTCAACACGTTTCTGCACCATATTACAAAATTCGAGATATTCAATCCTTTTTACTGCAACATTTTTGTATATCTTCATAATCCTTATTTTCTTCATAAATTTTATTGTCTCAGTATAATATTTATTGGTGAATTGCTGCTTTTGTCTACCAGCTATCTTTGTTGCAGTTTTTAAAAGTGTATCCGTTATTTTCATATTAATTTCATTCAAATCTGAATCATGTTCAAAATGTACTAATACTTGAAACCGATTTGTAAGTTCTAATTTAAATTCATTAGATTGTTTCTGAATATTAGGATATATCAACTGTAAATATAGTTTTTTTCTTAATAATTTTTGTCTCTCTAGTTTTGCGTTAATACGTTACCTTACATCTTACTAATTGATGATCACTTCCGTTGTTAAATTTATTAAGAACATTACAATCTTGAAATATGTATTTTCTGTTAGTCAAAATATAATCCAATTCTGCTGTGCCTTCATTTTTTATGCTTCCATGTCCATTTCCTTTTAACATTTTTTTCAAAAAAAGAATTCATAATATAAAGTTTTTCTTTTTCTGTAAACTCCACAAGTTTATGTCCTCTCTCATTTCTATTACCATAACCAAAATTACTTACAGCACTTTAATCTTTCATTTGTTTAAAAATTCTAGCATTAAAATCTTCCATAACATTTTTAAAATGTCATTTACTCTGGTGAAGAGCTTTTTGTACATCCATATAATAATCTTCTACTACTTCATCACTATGAGAACTTGATGGGGCATAAACCTGAATTATGTGCATTTGGTATCTGCTATTAAGTTGTATAGCTAATCTTGCCACTTTGTCCGATACACCATCAATCTCCACAATGTTGTTTTCCCCTTTTTTATTTATTATGAATCTTACTCCACTTTTATTTCTAATATGTGTGCCTTTATAACAGAGTACATGTCCACTTTTTAAATCAATTGTGTCTTCACCTTTTCTTCTAACTGCACAAAGTCCACTAATGTCCCATTTAATATAAGATAGTTCTTTTTTCTAATTCATGCAATCTTCCTTCATTTGAAAGTGATCTGCAGTCGTCAGTACCTAAATAAAATTCATTATCAAATTGCAGCCTGGGTTCACAATCAGGGGGTTCTTAGCAGCCTCCCCTATCGGTCACCAACTGCTGCCTTGATTTGTGACTTTACAGCATCCTAGGAATAAGGGCCATGATTTATTTCTGTCTGTCATAATTGTATATATCTATTCAAAAATATTTGTCATTTACATAAACATTCATTCTGCTCATCAGGCAACTAAGAAGAAAGACCATGTTTTTTTTCCCTCAGAGGTAAAAAGCCAATAAACTCACCATGCTGGTTAATTCATTTTGGTGAGCAGCCCATCCACGTTTGTATACTATATGACTAATCACATAGTAATAACAGATGCAATGACATATGGCATGGACATTAGGAATTTTCCCTGCTCAGACTTTTAAGGTTTCCAAGAGGAATCAAAGGCTCTTCTTTCAGTTAATATCAAACTCTTTGTGTAGATGATTGAATGAATACTATTAAGTGCTTGACATAAAATTGTTTGTTTTGAGTACAATTTTATCATCATCTTCTTGTATAGGATGTACAAGTAAATGAATTTCTCAGTATTTGAATTTATTTTGAGGTGGTTTTAAAATCAAAGATTTTAGACAATAAGGAAGTGAGTAATATTTTCAATAAAAAGGTGATTTATCTATAGAAGTAAATTTACAAGCTTCTTGTAGATGCAGAAATTTTTGCACATGCAAATATTATATTCTTTTTTGGATTCTCAATCAGTGAAATTGAATGAATCTCTAGACCATTTTGTGAGAGAGAATATGTGAGATGGCTTATAGATATTCAAATTATTTTTCCCACAAATTTCCTGCAAATTGAATCTATTTGATTAGAAAAGGCTTTAATGTAATGTATCATTGGAGTATAGTATGTGATTTTTTTTTCATAATCAGAATGTTAAAGAATGTTTAGTATAAAGTGAAAAGTAGGATTTTGATAGACTATAATTTATATTATATTGTTAAGTCTATTTTGTATAAATGATAGCTTTGGTGAATGACGCAGTTTCAGGCATAGTTTTTATCCATGTTAAGTGGCAACTTATATTTGTATGTATAATCAGAAAAAAAAGTTAATGGTTTAAGAATGTATTTTTTGGATAGCAAAATCACCCATGTAAGCTGTAAATGGGATATTCGTTTAGGAAATGTTCAGGCATTTCATTTTCTGTAGTATTAATTAGAGGGTTTGTGTAAGCAGTAAGTAACAAGGCACTAAGAAAAAAATATTGTGGGATAAATTGATGAAGTATTATTGGATGTGGGGTTATGTCATTTAGAGGAATGAATATTTCACTGTTTATTAATAAGTAGGTTAGCAGATATTTTATTTTGTTTTAGAATTTTAAAAAGAATATTTATTTGTATCTTTACAAATGCTGACTCTATGTCCAACTGAATAGCAATTGGACTGTATTTTCTGTTTCTTTCTCTTTATATAGTTGTTTTGAAAAGAAATGTTGCCTGTCAGGTTGAAGACTTATTTTGTAAATTGAATTTTTGATAATTTTAGTATAATATAGAACTCTATTTTGTCTTTAGTTACTGGTTTTATTATTTTGATGCCAATGTGCAACATTGAAATTAGAGTAAATTTGTTATTTTGAAAACTATTTATTTTTTTCCTTATAAATAGTACAAGAGATATTTGATAGTGATCTAGTTTTCTATATATGACTTTAGATAGAAAATTTGTGAGGTTAGAAATGTACTGAGCTGTAAATTTATTAAGATGTGTATATATAAACTTAGGGATTCTATCCACTCTAGGATGGCATGAATGTGGCATTGATTTTATTTTTTGAATAAAGTTACAGGAAGTGAATTGAATTTTTGTCTTTTGATATGCCTTATCAAAGTTGTGATAGATTGAGGTGTAGATTTTTTTGAAGCTTAACTGTAAAATGTGCGAATATCTGGTACAGCATGAAATCTCCAAGGTTATCTGATTGTATTTGAATGGCAGATGGTATTCTAACTGGAGGGAGATGACCTAATACACAAATGATATAATTTCTGATTAAGATATGTAGTTTATATAATTATATTTTTGTTACTATGTTTTCTTTAAGTTGTTCTGAAATAGATTGGTATCATTTTTATAATGCTAGAAATCTGGAATGATCATGATTTGATTGTGATGTTATAATTATTTTTTATACGTGTCATCCATACGAATTAGCACTCTATATAACAAATATCAAAGGATTATTAATAGAATTACTGCATCCATTTTTTATACTTTTGACATTAACAGAAATATTCTTTTATCAATATTTGTGTTTTAAAAGAATTATTTATTCATAAATAATTGTTAAATTTTCTTATTGACAGATTGAGTAAAAATTTGAATGATATCATTCAGCAAATATGAATCTTGCCCGTTTTTTTTAAACAAATATATTAAGGTACAATCATCAGAAATTGTTTTAATTTAGTTTATACAAATTAAATTATTTTAATTCAAATTGATTAAATGTAACGAAAAATTTAAAATAATGTTAATAACTGAAGAAAAATATGACAAAAATAGCCTGCAGTAAAACAAAAGAATTATATTTCAACCAATCATAAAATGAAATTGCCGGTGATTTACTGTGTCTTAGAAATCTGTTTTCTTTTCTTCATCTAAAATTAAATATTTTAAATAAAAATCTAAATCTAGCCACATTATTAGTCCATATAGTGGGAAAATAATCATAAAATATATAAATATTTATGTAATATGGTTTCTTTTGCTAGTTGTCACACAATATCATTGATATACAAATAGCGGTCAACATTATTCACTTGTCTTGAATAGCGATCAAGTGCTATACACTTTTTCTTGATTATTTTTCTTGTAAAATATTAAAAATTTCGAATCAAAGTTTACATTTAGCTAAATTAATATAAAAACTTAATTATGAATGTAAAAAGTTACTGGAAATATATTTATTTCCATTCAAGCATAAATAATTTTGGCTTGATTTCTGACTATGACAGTTGGAAACACCTGACAATGAAGTTGACAGTCAGAACTTTGTGGCACCTTATAAGGACAAAAGGGACAAGGCAATATGACAATAGACATAATTTTTTTTTGTAAAAAAAGTGCCAGATGCTATTTTTTGGAACAAAACTATAATTTAATATAAAAAAAGTGTAAAATAAGAATATGCTACCAAAAGTAGCCGAGAGATAGCACAAAATCTAGATGTTATGCTTTTTTTTTTGTAATAATCAGTTAAAAGATTCCCAGCATGAAATCTTCAGAAATAATATCTTATTGTACTGAAATGATAAACGGTACTATAACTAGAGGTAGGTGAAACTAATATCCATCTCATATAATTTCTGGTTAAGATATGTTATCTATTTAAGTATACATTTTTGTTACGATGTATTCTTTAAATTGTTCTGAAATAGAGTGGTATGTGTTTTCTTTAATGCTAGAAATATGGAAGGATCATGATTTGATTGTGATGTTAAAATGATTTTCATAAGGTTCATCCATAAGAATTACCACTCTATATAAGAAATATCGGTTGTTTTCTCATCCTTGGTGTTCGCCACATGATGGCATTGATGCTAATCAAAAACATATACATATAACTATTCCAGGGCCGGACCTAAATGATTGATTTGATCTAAAAAGATATGATTTATTAGATTTGTAATAAAATATTCTACTAACTAATACTATTATATGATGTTAGTTTTTTAATTTTTGTAAATGTTTATTAATCTTATCTTGTTTTTTAGTTTGTGTGTGTGTCTTTTTAAAGTTACAGTGTTTTTCTAACTTTTTTTTTTTGGACTTTATGTGTGTCTTTTTAAAGTTACGTTTTTTTTTTCTTTTTTTTGCAAGAGTAAATCAATACTGTTATTTAAAAAACAAGATGTATTAAGTAAATGTTTATTAATCTTATCTTGTTTTTGAATTTGTGTGTGTGTCTTTAAAGTTACGGGGCTTTTTCTAATATTTTTTTGGGACTTTATGTATGTCTTTTTAAAGTTACGGTACTTTTTTTTTGCAAGAGTAAATGATTCATTTAATTCAAAAGCAAGATGTAATAAGTCAATGTTTATTAATCTTAGATTGTTTTTGAGTTTGTGTGTGTGTCTTTAATGTTACAGGGCATTTTCTAATTTTTTGGACTTTATGTGTGTCTTTTTTTAAAGTTACAGTATTTTTGGTCAAGAGTAAAAATCAATTATTTTTATTAAAAAAGCAATACGTAATTCTAAATCTATCAAAAGTAATGTCATTTATATACTATAATTTAGAATTGATACCTGACTACTATTAGTAAGGTCTGTCATTGAAAGATTCACTTGAAAAATGATACCTGACTAATTTCCGTTTTCTTTTTTTTGGGGGGGTCAGTAATGAATCAGAAAGTGGGTTGTTTCTGTTAACTCTGTCTACATAAAAAAGGGTACCATTATTGAAATACTAAATTTCAAAATGATAGCTGACTAATTTGCATTTCTTTTGACAATAATTAATCAGAAAGTTGGTTTCTTTTTTTTTTTTTTGGTAAATCTTGTGTATATATATATATAATGCCGTAATTCAAATACTCCATTGAAAAAAAACCAAACACCGTTAAATTTGCTTTCTTTTTTTAAGACAGTAATTAAGCAGGTATTGGGTTGTTTTTGTTAGTGTGTAGATATAAAAACTAATCTTATTTTGAAATAATAAATGTAACAAAAAAAATTAATAATAACACCTGACTAACTTTCTTTTTTGGACAAGTAATTCATAATAATTAGACACTGGGTTGTTTTTGTTTGTGCATATATATATATATCAAAAGTAATTTGTCATGGACGAATTCTCGCGAAAACGGTACTTTTCGCGTGATCCTTACATTTTTTTTCCATTCTGCACCCTTAAAAGCAATTTTTGAGGGTTACTCATTTGTAATGGAATCTTCAGGACATTATTACTAAACTTACAACAGTAAAGTAAGTTACAATACATTAAAAAAAATAGCCGTCTTATCAAATTTTAAAAAACTACAACTGCTTCAAATACACACTCTCACATTATACTACAAAGAAAATAGATATTCTACTATTATGAGAAAATGATGAACAAAATCAACTACTACAGCAGCCAATCAAGGCATTTCTTTCTCTTTGCTTTTAGCATAGAAAAAAAAGCCATAACCAGTAGCCTTCGGGAACTCTTTCTGTGTTTTATCATAGAAAGATGTCTCATTTGTGTTGGCTTCTGTCACGACCACTTTCGTCCAATATAACGTGAGGACTTTTTTTGTGCATTTATAATGTATAAAATTTCCTCTTTTGTTGGGTAAAGGCTGGTGAAATGGTATATTTCTAGGAATTGACCTATAAATAGCGACATCTCTAGGCGAACACTAGGGATGAGAAAACAATCAAAATATCAAAAGAATATGAATAGAATTACTGTATCCATTTTTTATACTTTTGATAAGAAAAATGTTTTTTTTTTTATAAATATCTGTGTTTTAACTTAATTATTTATTCATAAACTAAAGGTGTATATATATATATATGTTAAAACGAAGATTTGCACGGGTTAAATATATAAAATACATATTTTGCGGGTTCATCCGTGTTAAAAACTTTTAATATCAATATACTGATGTTTCGCAAAATATGTATTATATATATATATATATAAACTATATATATATATATATTGTACCGGTCAGAATTGTATGTTCATTTAACAAGGTTTAGAATCTAAGCAAAAGTACCCTAAATCCACTTATGCCCGAGATACACAGGTCAGGAGCAATCATGAATTCTGCCCTATTTGCTCTCCTCTAAAACTATAACATTATAAACAACACTTCTGATGATAACAGATGAAATTTTATTCATTCTGGTTCCAGAGACACAGCAGAGAAACATGAGATCTACAGGGTAATTAGCATAAATAAATAATGTTAAAACTTGGCTCAATCAATACCTTATGTGAAGGGACAATTTATAAATGTTAAATGAATTGCACACAGCTAGCATTGCAAAATAAACATGAATTTTAAAATAGTATCCATCCAGAATGAGCAAGAACAGAATAATCCAGAGATTAATACCTATTTGAAGTAATCAGTTATAACTTCTAAATTATATTAATATTATTATAAAGACTAAATGGGATTCAATGAGTGAGATTCAGTAAGACACAAATACATGAGTAATTATCAACATAATAATTTAATGAACATAAACAATTTTATTTACATCAGAAGCATAGCACAGATTTAATGTGGTTATTACTTTGCATATAGTCAACTGATTTAGTATGCTAATGAACTATAAATAATAATAAATTACTGTTATTATGCTGTGATCATTACTTTAAGTAATAATAAGGACATTTATAAATTTATCTCCAAAGAGAGGTTTACTCTTAATGTAACAGATAAGTAATTTATCGTTTATGAGCATACATGGGCGAGTATAAATGAGAATGGGTTAGCTTAACTAAGTCTTACTATGACAATCCTAAAATATTCGACTAATTATTAAATGACTGGTTTACAAACATCACTGTGCTATGTCTTATAATTAATATGAGAACTATATATAAAAAAACTCGCAGTGCTGACTTATAATGATAGCATTCAAAATAGAGAAGATGTCCATCTTTGGACTGAAAGGCTTTATCACATATATAATTCCGCTTGTATTTATCATAAGGCAATATTCTAAAATATGAGTGGTAAGGATTCCATGGTACGCCCTCCGACGTTTCACATGTAGAGCCTTAATACTCTAATGTTTATCCTGAGATCGGTTATATCAAACCTCATTCCTATACGAGTTACGTGAAGAAAATCCGGAGTTCAGATGAGTAAATATGATAAAGTAAATTATAATTCTTTAAAATGCTATCATAAGTAAGCAACATGAATATGGCTTAAGTCTTAAATGACTAATGAAATAATTTAAGCTTAAATAAAGCAATAATAGCATGCATAATGCCATGATAAAATAATAACCCACTCAGCATTGTACTTATAACTTTAATAAATTTAGGGTGTCGAATATAGAAGAGGGAAAATATTATTTCCTATTTAACAAGTCCAAGTATTTTAAATGACAATATATTATAAGTAATTTAACTCTTAATGGCGTATAAATAATAAATGGTTATTAAAATATATTAATAATCAAATTTATTTTAAGAAGATAAAATGCATTTAAATATCGATAGTGACAACAACAAAGGTTTATCTTAACCCATAATATAATTTTTAAACAATCTGCCATTAAGCATATATTTCAAATATTTAACCGAGCGAACAGCTTTCAGTAAGAAATTTTACGTTTAACTATTTAAATATTCCAAAATATCGGAATGATGATTGAAATAATATAAGTTTGCTAGATTAAAGCATTAGCATACTAAAACTAATTTAATAAGATATATATTTAAAATAAGTTTTGCCACATGAAATAAAATAATTAGAGTGTGAAACTTAAAAAGCTAATGATAGATTTAAAGTTCATAATTCTGTGCTTAGCATTTCAAAGAACAAGTTTAAAACTTAAGAGAGAAAATCACAAATTTAATGATAATTAAGTTTATAGTCAGTTACCAAATAAATAAAATTACATTATGATTACAATTAAGATTTAGAAAAGAAGTGAAGTGAGGAGAATTAAGAGTTCATTCTTCAGCAAAATGGATTACCTTTAGAAATTATGGTGGCCACTTATAATAACGTATACGAAGTTTAGCAAGGCACAATATTAATAAAATAATCGTCGGCATCTTCCAATATTCTTTTACAGTTAAACATAACAGTTCTCAAGTAGCAATGGCATAGCAGGAATGCAGGACAGAGACGATTTAAGATCAGAGAGGTAAATTGTTTTTACTCTCCGTTCATTTTGTTTCCACTCTCTAAACGAATATGAGAGAGAAGAGTGATTTGAACTCCTTTTGCATGTTCCTAGAACTTCTGCTTCTCCTATACTTGAAATTTGGCAATATTGGAAGATGTAAACAAATATATTCAGAAAGCATTATTTAAACATATTTTTAAAATTGCACGTAACTTTAAGAATATGATTTTTAGTTTGACTTGAAATAGTTAAATGAGAATGACATTTTTAAATTGTAATAATACTTTTTAGATTTTTCTGGCATTGCTTTAGCTTTACATTAATCATATTCATTTTTATATCTGTAATACATATACGCACATACACAATTATCTAAGTGAAGGAAATTTACAAGCTTGAAAATAAAATATACTTAAGCTAAAATAATAATTCATCTGGTTACACATAACCATTTTGAATAAACAGGGTGGAAGTGATATGTGTATATGTGTGTGCTTAACATTCCTAGATGACCAAATAAACATATAAACTGGTTCAAACCCTACTTTAAAGGTATGTAATGTCATCAGGCAGTGAAGTTAAATATGTACTACAGATTTACCACTTCAATATATATATATATATATATATGTATACATGAAATAAGCATATATATATATATATATATATATATATATATATTGTTATTTCTTGTTTACATGTATAAATGTATTAACTTTACTCAGGTATTAAAATAAGACTTATTTTAAAAGTAAGATGGTGTATTCACCATTAGATAATTATTAGTTTATTAATCATTATTGACATGATTTCTATGTCCTTGTATATTAAGTTCATTCTAATTTTTCATAAATGTTCTGTTGGTAAGTTTATCAATTCCAAAAGTTTAAGGAAAAGTTTGATTCATTTTGTTATCTGTCTTTACTTAGCACACAGATGATTGCATATATTACTAAAATAGATTAATCAAAGCTTAACTTATACCATCTGATTTGCTTTTAGAACATGCTTAACAGATATTGGACTTCATTTTTTATGTATGATTTATAAAATTTGTTGTCAATTTTTAATTTAAACTAGGAGCATTGATCAAGAGCTAGAATAAAATGTCAGTAAATACAAAATATTGTAAATAAAGTTTAACTCTAATACATTTAGTCTCTATTTTATTTGTCACATTTTCAGAGATATAGATCACTAAATTCTCGAGTTAAATAATGAAATTGTAAATTATTTTTTAAATTTTATTTGGTTAGCAAAAGATCATATTACATAGTATAATGATAATAAATATTCAAAAATCAAATATTTAAACCACGTTATGAACGTATCATTTGTTAAAAAAAATATGAAAATTTAGAGTGGTATTTAATCCAAAAATGTAAGAATGTATATATATATAAAATTTAAATATAATTCTTATTTTTATATTCAATTATGGTGGAAGGCTTATTTTATAAATGCTAATTCCAATTCTAATCTTTTTCATTACTTTGATTATTTTCTCTGTTATATAGTTTATATATATATATATATATATATATATATATATATTTTTTTTTTATATATATATATATATATATATATATACACATATATATATATATATGCAAAACCATAAAACAATACAATACTAGATAAAATCCAATATTTTTAACTAAAAAAATCCTTACATAGGCATGGTTTCATCTACTACAATTATCCCTTCACAAGTGAAAATCAAACTAAAAGAACATATATATATATATATTCAAAAAACAAACCTTACCATAATTCATTTCAAACACCACAACTACATGGAATTTTATAAACAATACCAAGAACAGACCTACTGTCAATAGACTGCTTTGAACCATTAAATAACGAATTCAAATCACAATCTTTCTTCCATGAAATTTTCATTCCTCCTAAAAAATGACTATTTTTATAAAACAAATTATATATTGATGACTCAAATGGGAAATACATATAGTTATTGTTTTACCAACAAAACTCTTACTATCAAAATCATGACTATAAAAATTATTATTAAATACAGCACTTTAAATAAAATCATAATTGTAACCCAATTCTAATATTCAGAAGCAAATTGATCTCTTTGAATATCAGCATTATCATTATAATTATTAAGACTTCTATTCCTACAACAAAAATTCAACAAAGACATGTTCATGCATAAAAGGTTGATAACTATCCAGCCTAATTATATTTCTCAAATTCTTAGGATTTATAAAATGACTACAAAACAAAACGTCATTGACCTTCACAAGACTTAAATGTAAAAACTTTAATTTTAAAAAGTCAAAACTGACCCCTCAGTAGTAAACTTAACACTAGAATCAAAAGCTTTCATTCCACATAAAAAAACTCTTCTAATTTTTCTTTCTGAATAACAAACAAACAATCATTGACATACCTAAGAAATAATTTTATAGAACATGAAAACAGAACACTACACCCCAAATAATCAATATAGACAGTACATATCAATGTAGAAATAACATAACCAATAACCCAACCGTCTCTAATCTTATAAAACACATCATTATACATAAAATACATTGAATCCTCTAACAGCAAAAGCAAATCATGAAAAACTTTAATCTTATCTGCAGAAAAACATTCCATTAAAAAAAAAAAATAACATCAATTTCTTTTAATCTATTCACCGATTGATATATATATTTTCAATGTCTAAAGTACCAAACACACACTCATCATTCAAAATATAACGATTTATTTGTTTAAAAACTTCAAAAGAAACACAAAATTGACCCAATTCAATATAGTCCTTAAAATATCTTATAATAAAGTTTGATATTTTTTCTTCTCATGTGTCATAGGATCAGCCAGGAAGCGAACCCACTAAACCGGGACAACTGCTTGTAAAGCAGCCATTGTTGACCTCTCAACCACCAATGCTTCCACCTGTAAAATCAAAAATACATCTCAAAGGTAAATCATCTTTATGAGATTTCAAATGAATCGGTTAATAGATTAAAAAGTATTGATGTTTTTTTTTTCAATTTAAAAAAAAAAAATGGAATATTTTTTCTGCAGATAAAATTAAGGTTTTTCATGATTTGATTTTGCTGTAAGAGGATTCAATGTATTTTATGTGTAATGATGTGTTTTATAATATTAGAGAAGGTTAGGTTATTGGTTATGTTATTTCTCTATTGATGTGTGCTATCTATATTATTTATTTGCAGTGTAGTATTATTAATCTGTTTTCATGTTCTATAAAATTATTTGTTAGGTTACAACAATTATGTGCTAGTATAGAGATGGTGATCATGTGATGTTTAGTCATTTGATGATTATTTGTTATTCAGAAAGAAAAATTAGAAGGGATTTTATGTAGATTGAATGCGTTTGTTTCTAGTATTAACTTTATTATTGAGAGGGGAATAGTTTTGATTTTGTAAAATTAAAGTTTTTAGATTTAAGTGTTGAGAAGGTTAATGATGTTTTGTCTTGTAGTCATTTTATAAAACCTAAGAATTTGAGAAATATGATTAGGCCTGATAGTTATCAGCCTTTTATGCATAAAAGTGTCATTGCTGAATTTTTGTTGTAAGAATAAAAGGTTTAATAATTTTAATGATAATGCTGATATTTAAGGAGATCAATTTTCTGTAGAATATGTAGAATTGGGTTACAATTATGATTTTATTAAAAATGTTGTATTTAATAATAATATCTCTAGTCATGATTTTGATGCTAAGAATTTTGTTGGTAAGGATAATGGGTATATGTCTTTCCCATTTAAGTCTTAAATATATTATTTGGTTTGTAAAAATAGTTATTTGTTAGGAGGAATGAAGATTGCATAGAAGAACAGATATGATTGAATTTGTTACTTAATGATTCACAGCAGTCTATTGACAGTATGTCTATTCCTGATATTGTTTATAAAATTTCATGTAGTTGTGGTAAGTTTTATGTAGCCCAGAGTAAGTTTAGCCTTAATGAAAGGATTATGGTTCATATAAGTAGAGCTAAACATAGGCATCTTAACACAACTTTATATATTCATGAATTGAATACAGGTCATAGAACATTGTTTAGCAATGCTTCTGTTTTCTTTATGAAAAGAATGAGTTATAAAGAAGAATAAAGGAGGCTTTGATGATAAAACTTCTTAAATCTGAGGCTATCAATCTTATGAAGACTTCTTTTGATATTAAGGGAAGGTGGTATTTGAAATAAATTATAAGAAGGTATATATATATATATATAAACAGTACAATCATATATATATATATATGTGTGTGTCTGTACCTTTAGTTTGATGTTCACTTGAGAAGGTTTTATTTGTAGTAGATGAAACCATGGTTGTGTAAGGATTTTGGTAAAAATTTTGGATTTTATCTAGTATTGTATTGTTTTATGGTTTTGCATTTTTATTTTTACTAGTATAGTGTTAGGCAGTTTTGGTTTTATATATATCCTCGTGTATATGTATATTGTAGATAACTCTACTGAAAAAATTTGGATTGGCTTGAATGATCTTGATATCAAATTTGAATTTCGTTGGAATGATGGATCTCCAGTAACTTACACATATTGGAAAAAAGATGATCCTAAACATAATAGCAATGCCAAGGAAGATTGTGTTAATATTTACAGAGAAGTAAAGTTTTTTTTTTCTTTTTTTAACATCCGTTTATTATTTGTTATCATTGTCGTTCTTTGTACTTTTAATTTTTTTTTTTACAGAGTTTCAGGTTACATAGGGCTGTTTAACATTTTGTATAATATAGTTTGTAAGACAATCAAATTATGACCATTAATAATCAATCAAAAAAAGTAGGTGAAAGCTATAATTGTATTTGGCGATTACGTTTAAACTCCTGTTTTGGCTGAATTAATTCTCACCAAGTATTATAAAACAATTTATATTGGGAAGTCATTGGCTAACATAAGATTGATTAACGTTTTGCTTTATTTGACAAAAAATAAAACATGATTTTGAATTTTAAATTTTCCATTTGACAATGTTTTATTTATTTTAAGGCGTTGATTAAAATATTAATCAGTATGGAGTTATGAAAAGAAACTGATATTTCTTCTTTTGTTTGAAAATAGACATAATAATAATAAAAATACTCGTTTGCCCCCTCCCCCGCCCCCGAAAAAACAATTTTAATGACATCTGAATACAACGTTAAATACCAAAGAAATATATATTTTTTTTTTATAAAAGATAAAATAAAGGATATATTATTTAATGAAATAATACAACATAATCTAACATGAAATATTTTATTAAATAGACAATATATACTACACATATTAAAAAGATGTTTAAGATTAAGTTTTTATCAATGTCCTAAATGACCTTTTTTATTAATTACTTATATATATAAAAAAAAACAAATGTCTTTCTGATCAAATAAAGTTCTGAGTACCTTGTCTATGAGTCTATTTATTTTCTGACACTTGATTTTGTCTCACACTTCTGATGTTGGCTTGATATTCTTGAATACATACAATTGGATTGGCTGGAGGTGATTTAGCAAATAATATTCAGTCTATGATTCAACAATAACAACAAACTAGGATATGCTTACATGTTTTGGTCAGAACATCATTTTCAGCATCAAGAGGATAGTTTTAGTGATGGCAGATACATTACATATTTAGCTCTCTAGTGGCAATATTAAATTGTTACTTCTGAAGGCTTCTATAGCATAAGGTGTCTCTGTCTGGTTAACTATTTTGCAGAATAAAATGGGAAAGCGAATGAATAAATGTAAATATACCTATCCAATTATATATACCACTCTAATTAGTCACCATATGTTTTAATAAAAATCATTCCTTTTGCTTATTTTTTTTTTTTTACTTTTCGATCTTTCTTCTGCATGGTACCATTGTTCACACCTATCCATAATGCAGCTTTCAAATTTTACCCTGTTGTATAGCAATAAGTTCCATTTTATTACAAATGAAAATATTAATTTTACAAGTAAAAGGAATAAAATAAAACAATTTGATTTAAAGGTAGTATGCATTTTAGATTTATAAAATGTATTTGATTCCAAAATGCATCATTTACATTTAAAATACTTTAAAAAAAAATCAATAATCACATGTTTTTACTACATTTTAAATCAAGTGCAGGGCTAAAAATAATAAAGGTTAATGAATAATTTAAATAAAACATCATCATTTACTAGAATGGATTCCTTTCAATACATTCTACTCATATAAACATACTTTGTACCACTATATGATTCAATATCTCCACCCCCCATTAAATTAGGAACAAAATAAAGTCAACACACTTTACAATGACACTTTCATTATTTCTCAACCAATTTTGTTCCAATGCATTTCTTGTTGTCACATTTAAACAATATTTATTGTTCTAAAAGCTGAGTTTTATTTTTTTTTTTCAATATTTATTTAAATTTATGTGAATAGTGATGGAAAATATCCTTAATCAGTAACCTATCCTTATCAACTTAATTAATATATATTCATTGGTAGTTAGGTAATAGCAAAATGTTGGGAAATTTTGATTGGTTCCTTAATCTGCTGTAGCATTTCCCTCCATCTATCATCCATATTTTTTTTCTGATGATCTGACTTTATTTTGAAAGCTTTTACAAGATGATGGTCAATGTTGATTTTTCTGGTTATATAGGCTATCACTCATGATATTGGAGTCACTTCCAGCCTGAGTAATAATCCAGGTTTATTTTGGGACTGCCTGTTAATCTACTTTTTTTCTTATGATACCATTGTAGAAGTGATTCTTTTATTTTTTATTTTTATTACAATCACTTGTGGATTTTTTTTCTTATGGAAATTGAAAATGTATTATCGGGTTTGAACACTGTTTCTTTTTTAGTAGGCTTATTGCTGTTAAAAGCTCTGAGTAGATCTGCATTTGTTTAGTGTTCACATGTTCAGTGGTTTTTCAATCAGTAAAAGTAATATTTCTTCAGCATCTCTTGGAAGGCTATACCTCACTATCCAATTCTAATTTTCAGACAATCGACAAGTTATTAAAGCACTAAGTTTGGCAATATGCCTTCTAAAAATGAAGATGCAGATCAAAACCTCTTCTGAGACATCTGATAATTAATGTCTCCTAATAATTTTCGCTCCAATGGAAGCAAAATAGTACTTGTTTATATTCATGAAAATTAACAAACTTTTTAAATAAGAAATCCCATCAAGTTTGAAATGCCTCTTGTAAGTGACCAATTGCTATAGTGAAATTAGCATTCTCTTTCATGGGATTTATACTGAAGTACCTCTCCAAAATGCTAAGGTGTTGTATAAGAGATTACCAGTGTGACCATAATATATTATTTTTAAGAACTGATTCACACTTTTTGGAACATTATCATGTCCATATAGATCTATGTTTGCTCTTATATTTCCATTTTATGTTGTATATTATTTATGCAATTTTTTATTTCTGTGTTATCTGTTTTCTAAATCTAATTATTGTTTCTCTCTGTCTTTTATATCTGTATTTGGCTGCTTGTCCTTCTTGTTCATTTTGTTTACTGACATGATTTATTTGGAATATATCACATGTTGTGAAAAGATATCCACTTCTTGAACTTTTATTAATGCTTTATTATTCTAATGTCACATTATCGTCATAGATCAACCGCTCAACTTTCTCATTATTTTCATTTTTATTTTTTAACTTCTTCATTGACTTCATCAACCCTATTGTTAAGGTTGAGCAAGCCACCATCCTGTCTGTTGCATAATTTTCTGGTCATGGCAACATCTCATCTTTCAACTAGCTTTGATTGACATTTATTTCTTTGGCCAATTCACCTAGTTTTTTTACCCATTTTATCATACATTATTTTCATTAGTTATTTACAATTTTTAAAGTAATTCATCATTATGGATGATTAGCTCTTCTTTGTTCATTTTGGTCATTTTATTTATTTTATGGATTATTTTATCTTGAAGATTTCTAAACATGCCCATTATCATGGTACAAATTAATCTGGTCCAGTTCTGTATTGACCGATTTTGGGTTATTTGGTTTTTTTCTTTGTTTTTCATTTTATTATTTGTGAAATCAGTTTATTTTTTTATTTTTTTGCTTCTTGATATTGCTATAATCTATGAGGTGGAATTTTTCTAACTCATAATAAAATATTGCTGTATATTGTATTAGTTATGTAGGTTTTTTTTAGTTTATTTTATAAATTTATATGTAAAACACTTGTATATCTTTATAATTTATTGACGTAAGGAGATTGATAATGCTATCAATAGAATGATTGTGAATCAGCTTGAAATAGTTGTGTAAAAAAAAAAAAAACTAATTGAATTTTGTTTCCATCTTTAATGTTGGTATATGCTTCATAATGGAGACAAGAAAGAAAAGAGTTTAATTAAATTTTGTAAATCGAATGAATCTAATTCCACATGAAAATATTTGATATTAATTTGCTAAAACATTACAATGAAAAGAAAAAAAACAAGTATATATTTTTTTAAAATTTCTGTTTCATTATTAATTTAAGATAAATTTGGAGCTAATATATGAATGGACTTGAATAGAAAAAAATGCTATAAAAGAAAGAGAAGAAAGTTCAAACTTCTTATTACTGCTTTTTGTAAAGTAAAAAAAAAGTCCATCCTGATAATGTTCTGTTAGTAAACTGACATTCCACCTGGGAACTGTCTTTATCATGACCAACAATGTCACCTTGCTTTTGTACTATGGTGCACTATGCCCCCCCTCCATCGCCTTAAAGTTCACAACAACAGAGGAGAAAAACGAAGGCTATAATTATATCTGTATAATATTGTCTTGCTCTGAAACTGAATATACAAGTTGTAAATCAGAGTTGCTCTTCTTTAAAATAACTGTTTTAACATCATCATTCATGCACTCATGGATACAAATCCATTGTGATGGACCATGTACTATGTGCACTAAATGGACTTAGGGTAAATATTAAGAATGTGATATATGTGATATGAACTCATTCCATTGGTTAATAATGAATAACATATTTTCAGTGAGTGAATTAAATATAGAACTATATAGTTAGAACTGAAAGCATACCTATTATATATATATATATCTTTTTTTCTCTTATTTATAATTATTCAATAACAGTTATATATACTTGATTATGAAATTATTTTTACAAGTCAACTTAACTGATTCGATCTACTCATAACCTTTGCCCTAAGTGGTTAATATAGCAGGGTGATTTGGTTTAAAGGGTCTTGTATAGTTGAATAATACTTATAAGCACATATTCAAAATAGAGTGAGATCTGGGGTATTCAATTTAAATATTAGTTGACTATATGAGATTACAATATCTTTATGAGTGGGATCAAGGATTCATCAATTAGTCTCTAAGTCTAAAATAAATATTAACTTATCTGTTCGCACTTTTGCCATCTTATTTTGGGTTTTGATCTCATTAATGGGATTGACAACTTGTACTCCCAGGTCAACTTTGTGATAATGGTTTTTTAGTTTGCTTGGAAGAAAATAGGATTTGCCCCTAGGTGAGGTGTTCATAGTGACTGTAAAGGAGGGAAGGGGTAGACTATTGTATTTGATGTTGTAATAGAATGAGTTATTTTCTTTAAAGTGTTTTATTAGAATAAATAAAATGGTATAAGAAAATTTGATAAAATGTTTGATTAACTTTAACATTATTTGTGTAGTTTTATGACAACACTATTAGTGGCTAGGTTGGTATTTACATCTGTAAATAGTTAATTTAGAATACATGATAGATAGTAAAATAAATTAAGACCAACAACCTGTAGGTTGAATTAAATAACATTCTTAGGTGTTTAGATTTTAGGTATATTCTCCATGCTGATACATGTTATTGTGTACTGCCACACCTAGTAGTACTTATTACTATTTTACTATCAATACATATAATTTGTATGCCCATCAATTGTCTCAACATTCTACTGCTATGGCTGTTCTTTGTTGCTCTTGTTATTACTATTACTATACTTGTCCATCCTATGGTTAGCTGCCTATATTTATTTATTTGTATTTGATTACATTTTTATTCTAAATTTGTACTTATTAAAATTTGGTCAATTATTTCTGTAATTTGATTATTTATTTTTTCCCCTTAAAAACAACAATTTTCATGTTCATATGTTTGTTTTAATTTATCTATATAAAAGAAGAGAAAAAAAATGTTTTAAAATAATATTTGTTATTTTATTATCTCATTTCAGAATATAGACTTTTTTAATCTAGCCTCATTTGAGCAGCCATTTGTAACATATTTTTACTCTTGTAACATTTTTTTTAAAAATTTATCTTTATCAGGTTTCAGGTTTCTTGGTGTTATTTTGTCATCTATCTAATATAATTCTTAAAATAATTAAATTATGGCGCTAGCAAACAATAAAAAAAACTACAGGAAAGGGGTAATTATATGTCTTGATTACCTTTAAACCTTTCTTCTGGCTAGAATTCCTTAAACCTGTCTAAAATAGTTTATATAAAGATACTAGTGTTATCATAAAATGTACTAGCAACTACTTTAGTGGATAAAAGAAAAAAAAGATTTGATGTTTAAAATTTTATATTTGACAATTTATTATTTGTTTTTAAACAGTTATAAGTATAATAATTACAGTTATGAAAATAATTTTTAGAATTTTTCTTTTGTTTGAAAATCCTTTTAATAAACAATAATAAAAAATATACATTGTCAAAACTTGTTTTGCCTCTCTTTTCCATAACATATTAGATTATAGATGATAAAATCCTAACTAAGAAAATTATTTTATTGTTAAAGATAGAATAATGGATATATTATATGAATTAATAAAATATTACCTAACAAAAAGTAATTAAGAAGATAAAAAATATACTAGACATTTTAACAAGATGTTCAGGGTTATGTCTTTAATAGAATATTTTATAGTTCATCAGTCTTATAAAATCCTTTTTTTTTGTAATTATTATTATCATGAAAAAATGTTTTATTAATTGTATTGAGTTATAAGTACCATTTTACTTTTTTGAGTCTCTTTGTTTTCTGATGCTTGTATCTTATAAAATACTTTCAACAGTGTGTTTCTATTTTCTGAAGCTTTACCATATATATTACATACAGTGTCGACTTACTATTTATTTGTGAATAGTAACATATTAGGAGAAGGCCTAAATAAGCTGGGCAGGGCTCCATTTTTAACAATGGTGGAGAATAGGTTTAGTGACGATAGAAGCATTATACCTTTAGCTCACTTTTGGCAATATCTCACAGCTACTTCTGAAGGCTTCCATGCCTTTAGGTCATTCAGATATGATCTTGCATAGGCTTTGGTATTAAACTGCTTTAGTTATTTCAACTTTTAACATCACTAGTGTCTGCAGGCTCTAAATGTCTCATGGGGGGTTAACTTCTTTGTAGTATAAAATGAAAAAATGCCTGAATGAATCTAAATATAACTGATCCAGTTATATATATATCACTCTAACTAGTCACTACTGGTTTTCAATAAGCACCCTTTTTATTTAAATTATGTGTTTTTTTTTTTTCATTTTAGATCTGTACTTTGCATGAGATAATGTGTTCACACTTACCCACATTAAAACTTACAATTTTTACCCTTACTGCATAGCAATAAAGTTAAGTTTTAAGTTTTTATTGCAAACTAAAATAGTAATTTTGACAAGTAAAAATAATAAAATAAATACTAGTATGTATTTTACAATCATTGTATAATGTATCTGATATAAAAATGCATTCTTGACATTTAGAATTCCTTTCTTCTGAAATTATTTTAATAATTTCAATTCATTTTTCTTATTAAACTTTTTAATTCAGTGTGAGGGAAAAAAGTAGTGAAGGTTGGCATAAATTGTTATTTAAGGGTAATTTTCATTTATTAGTGCAGCTTCCTTTCAACTGACTCTATTAAGTGTAAACAGATTTCGTACCACTGAATGGTACAATATATTTGTCTGTTAAATATTGACAAATAAAAAAGATTACCAAAAAATATGGATACTTTCAGATTTTAAATACATAATTAAGATAAATAACAAATTCAGTCAAGCGTTGTTAGCCGAGAGGTCATTGCATCCACCTTGCAAGCAAGTAGTTGGTTGCAGACGGTTGTGGGTTCATGTTCCGGATGATGCTATGACATATGAAAAAATATAACAAATTCATCCATCAACATATAGTTAGATATAAAAAAATATTGAACCTATCTATATTGAATAAATAAATGTACATATAAACTGAAGCCACCGATTCAATTGACTATAATAAATAAATAATCATCCTTATTGTAAATAAACATCATACATTAATAACTGAAATAATTATACTCTTCTTTGATAATCAGTCAATTCTATAATCCTCTATAATAATAATTTTGTGATAAACTACATAACAATTCTCACAGATTTTAATAAATAGATATGTTGCAATCTGATATGACCATGTAAAATTATCAAAAACCATATGATGATATAATAATAAACAAATAATAAAGTCGAAGTAGTATAAACATATAAAATATGTTTTATTTACAGTAAAATAAATAATATAAAAAATAATAATTAAATAAATAAATCAGTAATGTAACGTCTTGTTGACAAATGTGAAAAAATCATGTATATTATTATATCTTATTTGTACATAAGAAGTTAAATATGTATGTCGTTTTACAAAATCAACATCATTAAAAAAATGTCTGATTTGAAATATCATACAAATTTGTTTCAAAAAAGTTTAAATTTCAATTATATTACTTAGTATGTTTTCTTTAATTCTTTAAAACTGTTAACTGAATATATTTCGGGGTCTTTCATTGTATCTCTTTTATATACACTAACATTTTAAATAGAAATATATTTTATATACCTGTAGTCTAAGATATGGTATAGAAAATTTGAATACAATGTGAATGGTTGAAGGGAGCTTGAATGTCTGTGTTCAAATGCCCTTGATTAAACATGGACATTGTTTTATCATAAGTAAATACCTTTATTCATTGTATTTAATTTATTCATATAATGTTCGACCAAACATCTTATAATATGAAGTTCATCTGGTATATTTTTATTACAAACTATGTGTTTTTGTATTAAAGTTCGAACATAATAATTATAAGTGCTCTGTTTACTATTTGACAATAAAATACTGAATATCTTAGAGCAACTCATAGCTATAAAACTAGAAAATATTTAAAAATAAATAAAACATACTATTATATAATAAACATTCTAAAATATGAACTATAAAGTTGTAACAGCATTAATTTAAAAAAATAAAGATTGATACAATTAAAGAAGTTTATGTGTTAAAATAAATATAGTTTTATTTTTTAAAGATATATGTTTTTAAACCAGTAAGCATCACATGATCACATCTCCAATACTAGCACATAATTGTTTATAAACAAAGCAAAGCAAAACTCCATATAGTAGTGCCACCTGTGCTAAATAGATTAATCAATGCACAAACCTTCTGGCATCCATTGATTACTCTGTTTAGCACAAGTGACACTACTATATGGAGTTTTGCTTTGCTTTGTTTATAAAGAATTATGTGCTAGTATTGGATATGTGATCATGTGATGCTTGCTGGTTTAACACCAATCCTGCCTAATAGGGTAGTGGTGGCTATGGTTGTTAAAGAGCCAAAGACACCAAAATGTATGGGTGCTGAACTGAGTTCAGACCCATATGACTATATAAGCTATTGAGCTTAGATTGAAAATATTTTTGTGTTTTCAATTTCAGGCTCATGGTTTTGTAGTTAAGTACAGAAAAAAGGTGGTTGCTAGAGGGTTGCATTAGATTCTAAGATCTAGATGCAGTGCTCCCAGATCCAAAGCTCCTCACAGACGAAGGCCACAAGCCAGAAACTAGTCTGGGGATATTGGATGAGTAGGCATTAGGGATTTTATGCACAAGCCTTCTGGCATCCATTGATTACTCTGTTTAGCACAGGTGGCACTACTATATGGAAGTTTGCTTTGCTTTGATATATGTTTTTCCAACGGTTTTATCCTATAAACATCTCTTTGATAAACAACAATCAATGAATAATTATATATTTTCTTTTTAATAGCAAAATCATTGTAAAAGAAAATATGAAAAACAAAGTTCTTAAAAACAGTATCCTTTATTTGTTGAATACCTCTAATGATTTTTTAAAGAATTCCAAATTTGCACAACTTTTTTCCAAGAAAAATCCCTTAGTGTAGGTGTGTTAGTAAAATAAACTATTCGCCCTTTATAGGTTTTGTTTGTCGATTTTTGTAATATTTAGGTTATAAATGAGTAAGTTGAATTGTGAGGCTTTTATAAAAAAATGAAATAAATTATTTATTACGATTTTTCATTCGTAAATCTTTATAACATTCTTACTAAAACGATGTACTAAGAGAAAATGTTATTAAAGCAAATTTGAGGACTATTGCCTTCTAGACAAATGTTTAAATCATTTAGCTCTTTTCATCATTACAACATTTATAAAAGTTTTAAAATATAAGCAACTTATAAATACATGAACAAAATTCAAATTATTAAGAATGTCATTATAAAAATTTCAGTTTATATATATTGTAATCTTCCAGTTTGGCACCAGAAAGATATGTGGGAAGGTCACATTTGTGCTAACAATGGCTAAAGGTAATTAGTTGAGAAAAATGAATTGTGATATAATGTAATATTTAAAATTGAGATTTTAGGAAAACTAAACTTAAATGGTGATGTAATTTTAGTTTAGGATTTTAACAAAATCAAAATTTTAAATGGTTATATTGATTGGTGGAGTTTTGGACTATATGTTTAGTGGTAGATGTTTGTGTATAGTAAAGGATTTACATATCATAATAGGAAGACACATAAATATATTATTAATTAGAATTTGCTTTAATATATTTTATTTATAAGTTACTGATTATATATTGTCTTAGAATCTTATGTTTTAAAAATGATAAAGACTATTTGTAATAGTAAATAACATTTCTAAAATTAATAATTAGTATTTAATATTTTTTTCTCACTATGTTTATTATATTTAAACATTTTATTGTTAAGATTTTTATAAATAATATTTATGGTAAGCTTCCAAAGTTGATTGTCATAGAAACACAGAGGGTGTGAGTAAAGAAAAATATAGAGTGTAAAACTTGAAAGTAAAAAAACAAAGGCTCCGAGGAAGAAGAAAAAAAAAAGAAACTTAAAAGAATCAATAGCTTTCTAAAAGTATTACAAATATTAAAAAAACATCCCAAGGATGCTAATGATATGTTTATGGAAAAATTATATTATACTATTGGAGTAATAAAACCATGAAGAGATAGACCCAGAGGGATACCAGCCTTCAAATTTCTGCCAAAGCAATGGTCCATTCACTACTTTTAAAATTACCCTTGATGTCACATAAGATAAGTAATATAATTTATTTCAAGATACTGCCAAAAGTAAGTAATATTAAGATGGCAAAATTGTATAAAATAACGCTAGCACAATTTTTTTCATTAGATGCTAAAACCAAACGCCTAATATTAAATTCTAATCATTTTTTATCAATCTTCTGCAAATTAAAATTTAAAATAAAAAAAATTATCTACTTAATTTCATAACCAGAGAATCATTTTCTATCGTATAACTTTGCTGGTCGTGTATATATAGTGAAATAATGTCAATGCATGCAAATATCATTTTAAATGCCCATCACAGAATTCTAGGATAAAAAAAAAAAAAAAAAACTCTTATCATTCTTAACAAGTTATGCTTAACAATCGGATAGACATTTTTTTTTTTTTTTATGTTATAATTTACCATTGTTTTTAAAATTAATATGTATGTTTCTTTAACTTTCAACCTTCAATTTTCTTTTAAAAAAAAACTTAATATGTAATAATAGGATATTGACAAATATTTTTTTTGGGTTACAATAGATGTATAAACAATTTTTTTTGTTTTTGTTTTGTGTTCTTTAAAAAAAAAAAAACAATGTAATTTCATTATCATTAGAGTATGATAATTTATTATTGTGTATGATTTATAAAGTATATAATAGGTGATTCTAGATATTCAGATGTGTGCTTGATGCTATAGATTATTATTTTAAAGATGTCGTATTTATTGTGCAATTTAGTAATGAAGTATATTTAAAGGAAAATAAAGAATTAAAACCTTATCTGTTGTAAGTTCGGTATATAGGAGTTATATTGAATGTGAGTTGAGGGTAGAGATGATCAAGGGACAATTAGATTGTATAGATTAAGTTTGGAGATATTCATTAATTCTTAAGCATATAAGTATAAGTGTTTGGTTATTATTTTTCCCTGTCTTTATTTATTTTGTATAGTTACTGTTAGATGACTTACACCGATTGTAACAGATAAGTGTTAAATAATTTTTTAATATAATATGTAAAAGATGATTGATTTGTGGCATCATACAAGTTTATAAATAATCTAATAAAATATATTTCATGAATACATTATGTTTAAAATATAATCAAACGCACATGTTCAAGTATATATATGATTAACATATTAAATAGTAGTCAATTTTGATTTTACATTAGAAGAGATGTAACTGGTTATCAAGGTGCATAAATATTTTTTTTTTATTATAATTATTTCTTTTGTCTTTTATTTCTTTTTTTTTTTTAATAAATATTTTAATGAATTAAAAGTCCAAATGAATTGCTTGACTATTTATGTTCGATTCTTCATTTCCACACACACACATCTGGTTAATATAACATAGTTATAGAAGATATAAGTTTGTCAATATCAGTCAGGATTTATTTAATTTGTCTGGTGGTAATAAATCTCAGTATTACAATGCCAATAATACATGTTACTTTGCTTGGAATAGATAGTGATATGGATATAAAGGTACCCGATCCTAATTATTATCTATCCTATAATAAATGTAATAATTGTCAATTTTGCAATAGTTTTGGTATTGAATAGATGCTCTGAACATATTTAAATTAATCTTGCAGTATTATTGTTTATAGATATTTTATCATCCTTGTTGGCCTCATATATAAAGACTATATCCTATAACCTCAACTGAGCTAAGCCATAGAACAATTTACAATGATAAATTTTATTCTATCTTGTATAGAATTGGCACCTGGGTAATTATAAATAAGTGAAAAAGATGGAGGTTATAGGTGAGGGTTAAAGTGACCACCTAAGTGGGATCTGATATATATTTAGGTTAAAGTACCACCCAGTCATGGGGCCTGACAGCTGTGGGATCTGATATATATTAGGTTAATATATATATATATATATATATATATATATATATATATATATATATATATATATATATATATATATATATATATATATATATATTATACCAATATTGAAATTGGCACATAATGATTTATCTAAAAAAATTAGTTATAAAAATCTAAAGTGTCTTTATTAAACAAAATGCAGTTGTTTCGAAAAAAGTTAGAGACAGATAGCATTCTATCCTTAGTTTTTGAAATAAAAGTTAAAATTGATTAATTAAAAGAGGGGAGGGGAATCTTAGTAAGAAAAGATAAACTAAAAGTTTTATAAAAGTAAGTAGAGGATATTATTATTAGTCAAAATATAATTTAAAGTTTTAAAAATACAAATCTTTTTTCATTCGAATGAAAGAAAAGGTAATCTTAAAACCAGTTATATATGTGCGTATATATGTGCGTATATATGTGCGATTGTAAATAAATAAAAATGTATGTGTAATAAATTATTAAAATGAAATAAAAGAAGATTATCATTAAAAACACAGCGATGGCTATTAATTAAAATTATATAAAACAACACATTTGCATGGCTATTACTAATTAAACCATCTTCAAAAACACATTGTCAAAGGATTAGTTATCAAAGGAATTTCAACAACAGATATGGCCGGAGGATAATACAAGGACAACATGTTGCAGGTATAAATAGACATTTTTTTATCAGACAACAGATTGAGTCAGTTAAGTTCAGAGAGGACAATCATTCAGTAGAGTAATTGTTTCAGTTCAGATAACAGTGCAGTTTATTAGGTATCCAGAAACAGAAATGCAGTGTTAAAAACCCACAGGAAATATACGCCTTTCCACAGCCTGAAGTCCAATGAAAACAGCAAGATCTGCCCATGAAATAATGTCAGGTTAACAACTTGGAAATCTCTGTCAGTATCTAATTGTCTCTAATAATAATAATCGTGAATAATAAGGAAACTCATCAAAGAAACATCCCAGCCAACTGGAAATATTCTTACCTAAAGCAGTAACCAAAGAAAACAAAGTTCTACATCCCCATTCAAAATCCTAGGTAATAATATTTCATATTCTTATTTCTATAATAGCCATTGCATCACATTAATTCGTAAAGCCTTCAGAGACAAGTAATTTGAACTCTATAAGTATGCATAAAATGAACTATTGATGTGCATGTTTGTGAATGCTATATGATTTTATAAACATTAAACATTATTTATGCTTTCTCATAAAATGTATTATAGTGTGTTAATTTAAAATGCGTGTGTTAATTAGATTTATAAAATGTTTAAAATTAGTAAATATTAGTTAATAAATTGTCTTTAAAATTAAACTTTATTTGTTGGTCAATTCTTTTTATCAATTCTTTTTACCAATCTTTTCCTCAATTGTTTTATTAATTCTTTTCACCACTAATTAATAATATTTTTGTTAATGATTAAAAAAATTAAACAGAGATAGTTAAGGGAATTGTTTCGAGCACTGTATTATGAGTGTACTGTCTGAATATGTTAGACATTGACTAGCTGGCGCCCGGGGTTTACTCCAAAACAAATAAAGTGTTTGGATAGTAGGGGTTTGAGTCTAGCAGCTGAGATGGTCCATGAAATGATCATGGGTATTGTTGATAGTTAAAGCTATCAATAATATTTCCCACTTTGCTCGAACATGCTGGTTCATTCATGTAACATTTATAATTACATAAGATTATAAATGTGTTATTAAAAAGTTTGAAACCATCCAAAACCTTTGAGTGTAAGAAAGATCTTCTGTGGAGCAAACCCGGTACAATATATATATATAATTTTCCAATGGCATATTTATGTTATTAAATTGAATATCATTTTTAGCAATATATGAAAATTCCTTTCTTCACTCATATCTTGATACAATTTGTCATTGAAATAGATTTCCTTAGTTTAAAGATTAGTATAATCACACATTTGTGGTAGAAAGTCTTTTTAAATGTTACAGCATACTTTACAATTATAATATTTAAACCTATATAATTATTTACATTCTTATAATATTAAATAAATATTTAAAATAAAATTGTATAATTTTATAAAAAAATAAATACATAAATCACATGAAATAACATAAAGCAATTTTTTTTATAATAATCGATTTCTTTAATAAATATTAAGTAAATTTATATATTAAACTTTTAAAATAATGTCTCTAAAGTGTAAAATAGGAAATAATAAATGTGCATGCACACAATATATTGTAAATAATAAATTAGGGTTATATTATTTTAAAAAAAAAATAGTTTAAAAATAAATAGAATCTAAATATAAAATATTAATTTATTATTTCTGCTACAAAAACTATTTATAGATATATAACCCATTATATGTTTTATAATTTACTAAACTTTATTGTACAGTGAATGTATTTAAATATAATATAAATTCTTGATATCACTTTTATCGCCAATTAAAAATTTTCTACTAGTTACTTAAAAAATGCAAAAGTTACTTGAAATATCTATGTATAAAAAATGTTAAATGATCTCTTCATAAGATAATCAGTTTTATTAATATTATATTTAAAATAAGTTAATAAGAAATTATAGAATATAAATATTATTAAGCTTGGAACTAAAATATTACAATGTATATCTAAGCTATATATATATATATATATATATATATATATATATATATATATATATATATATATATATATATATATATATATACAGAAAACATTATAATGTGATGTACTATAGCTTCTTCTTAAATGAAGTCAAGAATCTTTCAGCAATTATGCCCAGAAAAACCTATTAGCTATTAATTTTACATTTCCCATCTAAGTTTTCTCATATTCTGTCCCATTCCATTTCCGCAACATAAACTTTGTCAACTCTATGGCCTTTATATTTAAATCCCCATTATCTTTTTTTCCAAACCCCCACATAAAAACCAATAATCCACTTTCTGTATAGTCACTTTTTTTTCATATTTATTCTTCCATAACTTCATTATATGTGCCCTTTCTGTTTTCAAGTATTTACATTCAATTAACAGATGCCTAATATTTTCTATTTCTTCCTTACATAATTTACAGACTAAATCACCCATATTTTTCCATTTATATGTATATTGTCTTATTGCTAAAGATCCTATTCGAGCCTTAAACAATAAACTACTTTCCTTACTATTATTATATATTAACTTGCACCTAATATTCTGTTTATTTCTATATATATTTGAACTCTTTTTAATCTTCATACTAGGTCTCCATCTCTCTAACTCCCTATTCTTTATTAATAAATCTATTCTTTTATCCCATTACTTACCACAATAACACTCAATAATCATCCTAACACAATCATCCCATCTTTTGTACAAATATACAGATATACATTCTTAATCCAAATCTTTTGCATACCACATTACCTTTCTCACCCATTTTGTTGCTGCCCTTTACTCATAACCCAATTAAATACTATTTTGGCTATTCTTTTATTATCCATAAACTGCAATTTACCAAACATTTTCATTTTACCTTTAGCATCTCTCATATAAAAATTTGACCATCATATTTCTCCCTGAATTGCCCCTCTTGCTGTCCATACATCTGCTTCTAATGCATGTCTTCCTACTTCCCTTTGAACTTTTTCTATGTAATTTAATACCCATTAACATAATGCCTCATTACCATAAGTTAACCCTGGTTCTGCAACTCCTTGCCATATAATTCTAGCTATATCATATTTCATATATAAAACACTGTTAATTTTTTTATCAATCCCTTTCTTGTTCTTGCTTCGTTTGTCAATTTTTTCTCCCATTCATCCAAATAATTTTTCTGATTACTTAAAACAATTCCCAATTAACTATATCTTTTCACCACACTTAACTTAATATCTCCCAATAAAAATTCTACATCTTCTCTTTCCCCAGTATTAACCATCATTATATTTGATTTTTCTTCACTAAATTTAATTCATCTCTTTACCCACCCTTGCACATGTCCTCAGCATATTTTCCATATCTTTTCTTCTTTCTGCACACAAAAATATATCATCTGCAAAAAAAAAAACTGACAAGATATGTAATAAGTTACTACCTACTAACAGTATGTCTATTCCTTTTCCTAATCTTTCTATTGCTCTTTCTATTTCACTCAAACAGAACACAAACAAAATAGGTGATATAGGACATCATTGCCTTAGTCCCACCCTATTTTTAACATTAACTGATTCTATATTTTCTAATTGATATATATATATATTGTAATGGTCAAATATGTACATTCATGTAACAAAATCTAGAACTTTAGTAAATCATCCCAAGGCCGACCAGAATACAGTGGTGCAAACACAGGTCTGATATAGCCCTAGTTCCTTTACTATTGCTCAAAAATTTACCACCTTGCAGATGACACATATGAGGCCACTGCAGTATTCTCCTTCATCATGTTCCAGCAGTAAAGCAACAGTAGAGTAAAAGACTGGGAGGAAGTCGACATTTTATCGAGTATAGCTATATAGGTATCATGTGGCTAGTATATGATTATTCAACAATGACATAATTTTTAATACCTAATAATAAGTAATTACTAAATGATGAATTGATTATGAGTCAATGAGCAAGACTAAGACATAAAGTAAAATAAAATTTAAAATTAATTTAATTAAGTTAAATTTTGAAATAATAATAAAAACAATATTACAATAGTTAGATGTTTTGTCTCACACACAGGTGATTAAGGAAAGTTTACATTAAATTTGGGTTCACAAACAAGTGATGGTTTTAAATATATACTTTCTTATGGCTGAGTTTTACATAACTTGGTTTACATATATAGGAGGTAGATAAAATCACTGGCAGGTGATATTAAGTTTCATGTTACAAATTATCGGGTTTCTGACATATATGTATATCACTATATTTAGGCACTTCCGGTTTATATATAGCTTTTTAATCATTTACAGATGATTGTAGTTTATAGGTTACAAATATTTAATTTACTTAGCTATATATATATATATATATGAATCACTCGCAGGTGATGAAATTATAATACAATTGAATTGACATTTTCATGAGCTTTAATATTAATTTTATGATTATATGAATGTGTTCATGCTTATCTATGCCTAATTTATGCTATATAATAAAAAATTAGATTTTCCTTATAGTTAGCAGAAGTGATTATGGATATTTATAAAGAACATAATATTTAATTAAGTGCAAATACTTAATATATTCTCTATTTAGCTATTATGCCTATCAAATTGGATTCTAATTCAGATCAAAGCTGAAAATAACAATTATAATGGAGGAATGAACTGATTCTTGGCAGCTAGACTTCAGATACTAAGGCATATGGAAAACATACAATTCTGAGTTTTTGCATCTCATATATGTGCCTTATTCATTGAATTTTTACCAAGTAACAGTTCCCTTTGACGGAACTCATTGCTGTGAAATAGGAGGCTTTTAGTCTGGATGATCGAGCAATTTATTTAAGTGGGAATTTTATGCTCCATGGGAGTCTCATGTTCTATTTGTAAGGATACCGAATGGGGAGGCATGTATCAGTCCACCATTTTAAGAAGATAATTGCCTGAACTAAGAGTAATAGTGCAGCACGATAACATACAACCGTTAAAGAATACAGCAATAAGTGAGTACACCATTACATTTCTTAAGAACACATATGCACCATTGACAACATTATCATATTATAAAAATTAAGATGCTAAAGAATAGTTTCCTTCATGAAACTCCCCTGTATCAGTTCATATTATAGTATTCATAATTATACTATTTAGGAAAACTTATGAATCCAATTTATAAAGCTATCCATATAGGCTTTTATTTCTTTAAGTAGGATAAGAGCATATTGAGGGAAATTACATTATGGAATTATAGATTTATGCTGCATTTTATCACTTCAACTGAATATTGGTTATATTTTATATTTAAAAGCCAATCTATCTTAGAATAACAGTACATTTGTAATTATATCTTAATTAAGATATTTTATCCATTTCAAAACAGAGCTTTAATTTATGCATCAATATGTGCGGAATTACATATATACGCAAAGTTACATATATATGCATGAGAATCTAATTACATCTCACTAATGATTTAATTACTAACAAAACACGGTTTTGAATACATATAGCATAAACAATAACATAATCAAAATAGTAAGATTTGGCATAGATTCAATTAAACAAAATGTAAGATTTAAAATAAGATAAGATTTCATGTAAGTGAAATCTGAAATTTGGCTTTGTTTTATAATGAAACTTATACAACATTTGCTGAAATTTGATTGATTCAGCTTCAATAATTTTAAGTTTATAAGATTAATGATGGCAAATATTATCATTAACTTAAGATATACAAAATGACTTAGAAATTTAATAGTTATTTTAAAATAGATCATTTTGCATTATACATGACTAAAGTTATATTAAAACATTTAAAATATGGATTTTAGAAAGTTAAAACTGAATAGCATTTAATTACTTAGAATAAGATTAATACATAACTAAATCAATCATATTTAAATTCAGCAAGTAAACCAACAAATAAAGAAATCATATCAATAAATGAAAGGTGTTATTTATGTAAATAATAACTCAGATAAAATCATAAAACAGTTAAATTGGTATTTATCAAATATTAAATTATTAAATTAGTTATCAGATATTAAATCAGTTTATAAATAATTTTAAATATGATATCAGTTTATATGATTTTAAATCAGTTTAAATAGGAAATCAATTTGTATCATGAAATCAGTAAATCAGGCAAGATTTTAAGATTGAAACAAAATAAAAATTACATTTAGAAGTAAGTGTAGTTTACATTATTATTATGGCCATTAGATTTTAGAGTTGAGTTTAATTAAAAGCTTTAGAATTGAAGGAGTATTTACCATTACTTCTCTCTTCTGTTGATAAGTTATGTCTTTATCGTGGGACTTTTTTAGGTGGTATGGTTGTTACTTCATCTTTCTCCGCATTAGGCAGCTTCTCATCGGAAGTGAAAGGCAAGGTTTTAGACCTTTACCCTGACATGATCGTCATCAAAGCTATTTAAGTACTTTATTAAAATTATAATCATAGAGATTGTCTGAGTATCTTTAAGCTGGATGCTACAGCTTATATATATCAGCACCCCCATCTTCTTCATTATATTATTTTTAATTAGTTTCCTTAGCTTACTGGCTGTTTCTAAATTCAGTAGAATCCTGCTGGGATTATTTTTCACTTAGGTCAATCTTAACCTCTGTGACACATGGTAATTAATTCAGTTTCCCCAATTTAAATATAATTTTAACTTTAATTAAAACTGGGTCAATTTTCAGTGAGAAGGATTAATTTTATTTGGCATCACTATTATTAGAAAAACAAATCTAAAATTATAGAAAAAACATTTTGTTATATATGTAACTCGACCATTTAATTTAGCGATATATGCAGAAATATGTAATTTCAAATATTATTAATGTAATAAATATTTTAAAATAAACAAATCTTAATGTTTTAAATTCTGTAAACATTATTCTTTTAGCATATATGTAGTCTGAAGTTGCAACTCGTTTTTCATTTAATTATTATTAGAAATATATATGTGCACATTTATAGAGGTTTATGTATATAAATGCAATTTTCTCTCTATAGTAGATATATATGCACTCATACCTGTTTAATGTATTTAGGTTTAAATTTAGCCAGGTTTTTTATGATAATATTAGCATAATATATGAGAATTTGGTAGTAGTTATATATAAAAAAAATACTACTATAGAATATAGTAGGTGAAACAGTTGGATTGTACAAGATGACTGTTTCAATATATCGTAATCAAATAAAAAATTATGAAATAAATTTACTATGATAGTCACTATAATTTATAACTAAATAAGGAAGATGCTAATATATGAATAAGAATGTGGCAATACAAACATCATGCTTTAGTTAGGTGTCCATTCATAACTAATTAAATATAATATTAAGGCCCATTTGCAACTATCATAAACCTTAAACCAGTCACGCTAGTAATGAAATAAATAAATTATCCAATTTCTCAACACACAAAATAAAAAATGAAAATTAATCACTGTTATCATTTAAGATTTAAAATATTTCGATATTGGGAAGTCATTTCAACTAACAAAATATACTAGCCATTGTCATCAGATAAACCAATACTACCTATAGCAACTGAATAATATTACTGTGAAATCCATGGAGTGTATTACGTGTATCTCCAATAATAGGTTCTTTTAACAAATAATCTTTCCCATTCCTCTTTCCATATATATAAGACCATTCATGGTCACACACACACACACTGTCACTATTTATAATAACATTAAAAAAATCACAGAAAGTTAATAAGTTGAAAAATGGACTTGATCACTTTTATTCAGCTTAGCTAAGTACATGTGTTTCCACAGGTGCCACTAGATTGTTTTTCAACCTAGATAAATATTATCTGTCCATAGTGTACTGGGTGCAAACCCATTCGGTACATTTTTTTACTACACATGGCTTAGATGACTAAAAAACAAAAAAATATAACAATCTTATATTTTATCCATGTCAATAAAGTTATAAGATCCCAATATAACAAAATGTATATATCCAACATGCTTATAGATATTACTAACTCAGTTTACATATATTGATGTACTGATGCAAGTATACTCTTATTAATGGCTTCCAAACACATGTGGTAAAGACCATTACTTAGTTATATGGCCATTAAACATAGTTACTTAATTGTCTTATTCATCATAATGTAATGATGATGATGATCATAACTCTTGGGCACAACATAATTTTAATCTTTTATTACTAACCTCTTATTATTAAAAAACTTGGTTATGTGTCAAGCATAATCCTTAAACATCTTTATATGGAAATCAATATCCTATGCTTAACATTTATGGGTGATGGTGATCAATAAAAACAATAGAATTAAGAGAAGAAAAATATAACATTATTAATAATAATAACTCGGAAACCAAATATGGTATAATTATGTTTATTCACACTCTTCCTTTTTATAAATTAAATTACCAACTATACAACTGACTCAAATAAATATATAATTAAACAAAATATCTTAATACTATATGTGTAACCAACTAATTTTATATATCTGCTTATGTTATTACATATTTTGAAATAAGTTAACTTAAACTGACATAAAAAATATTCTATTGAATGCTTATTCAAGATTTTCCCTACTTATTACATATCATAAAGGTAAATTTCATTTATGTAATGTATGTGTTTGTTTTTGTTACTTTCATACATATGCAAAACCATGCACTTCAATTTGCTATATTTAAATTAAGTATGCATAACATATTTTTGATGAATTGCTATAAGCAATCACACATGCACACACCCTGTGATATGTCAATATACATATTTAAAATGTGTACTCCTATATTAAGGATTAATACATAAATTATATATATATATAATTGCAACCTTGAGCAAAATATTAATTACATCAAATTTTATATGCAAAAAAAAAAATAATAAAACATTATAAAACATATAATGATAGGTTGCTCAATTATCACAATGAATAAAGAACAATAATAAAAAAACATTTTAGCATTACTATATATAAAAAATAAAAATAAAAAATATGAAAATTAAGTTTAAGGTATTTAAACTGTGTGTGTAATGTTATGTAGTATTGAGAAGAACACAATCAATAAACAAACTCTTAATGCTTCTGTATCAAAAGAAAAAAATGCTTGACTTGGTAGAAATTAAAATTTACTTTTAATAAGTAAATAAGAAAAATTTGTTAATTAAATTTTAATTTTACCCAATCCATTTTTCAGTTCTTATTAATGTTCCAGGTTTAAATATCAGCCCGTTTTCCCAATTTATAGCTTGAACTGTTTGGTTTGCTTGTTCGTGTTCTAAAAATTATTGCAGACACTTTTAGATAAATGTAAAGAGAACTTTTAAAAATGACATAGATTAATTGAGGTTAGTTATATGGCTTTTATATATCTTCTTTCTTCTCTTTTTTCTTCTTTTCCCTCCATTTAAAGATGATGATCCTTTAATAGGCCAGGAAACAAAAATAAGCCTCTCAGATAGCATCTGTGGTTGGTGTTTAACCTTGGCCATTCTTTGGTTATTATAGATCTGTATATGATTCTACAGGTAGAACAGTTAATTAACCTATAGATGTGAGGTCTTGTAAAAAATAAAAAATGGCAAAATTAGTATGGCATCCTCATTGTTTCACAAACAGCCAACATATATATATATATGTACCATTTTATATTATTTTACCTAATTCTTTTAAAAGATTCAATTTAAGTCCACCTCTTTACACTAATTTAGCTATGAAATTATTTATATGGGCACACATCTTCTTTTATGCTGATTTTAAAGCAAAAGTCATATTTTTTCTTTAATTTTTTAAAGAGAAAAAAAAATCAATAACTCATTCTGAGCTATAAAAAAAACAGATGGAAAAAACTGCTGCTAACTGCCTTTTGCTGCCAAAAAACTTTAACTTTTAACTTCCCATCTCTTTTAACTTTAAAACTGAAAACTGCCCCATCTCTTTAGCTTTAAAAAATGGCTCATCTCTCTTAACCAAAAGACTGTTTTTTACGAGGCTCTTCGTAGACATCTGAAGTCACTCTAACTCAGCCAATTCTTATGCTAAAAAATTTGTTCGATACGTTTTGAAGAGGTTTTTAAAAGTTCTGTACGATGGTGACCTCTTCTGACTTATTTTACAAGTAAAAAATAAAAAAAAATGCATTTAAACCTAAACAAAGAAAGAACATTATTTGTGATTGGTTCTTAGCAAGCTCTCAGCCGAAAAAGACATTCTGATTGGCTGGAAAGAACAAAGAAACCGCCTGATCAAAGAAAATAAAGAAAAATGCTGAGATTTTCATTTCGAATCCAATTTTAAGTATTATAAAATTATATTTATGGAAATTAAAATTATTCTCAGAGAGAATAATAAAAAAACAAAATTATTTTCGAAAAATATTGAAGATTTTAGTACAAATATTGAAGATGTAGTAAAAAAAATATTTACTTTTCTATAACGTAAAAGTCGATCTTTTTGTTTATATTGTAGCTTTTATGTTGCCGAAATTGAATATTTTAGAATAAATAAATAGCAATTTATTTTTGAAAGAACTTTCGTTCTCTTCATAACCTGAAAAATTAATAATATACTTTTTATAAATGTATCTAAGTTGAATTTAATATTATAGGCGAATATGTTTTAACAATAGGCTTTGTCTTCAGCTTGTGAGTTGGCCAATTAAAAGATTTGATTTTTACCTCATACAACCAATAATATAATTAGTGGTTAAAAGGTTAACTTTAAAAAAAGAAAAAAAACTGCCTTTATTAATATTTTGCCACTCTTTTTATATTTTGTCTTTCTGATTAAAAGAAAGAAAAATCTTCTCCTACCAATAGCTGTCATTTTGGAGATAGCAATAAAATTCTCAAAAATTGATGGTCCTTAGCAATTAATAAGAAGATTAATAATTACATTTATTCTGTCAAAGCCTTTCCTCCTTCTCTAGACATATAAGATCCAGATAATACAAAACAATAAAGGTTGCAATTATATATAGTCAATAAAGATTTGTGTAAGAATGTTTTTATATTCATAAAGTTGTACTCTCTTTCACTTTTTTTTGCATGTGTGCATTTTATCTATTAATCTACTGATTGTTTTTACACCTTCCTTTCCAGTTTGTTTTATTTTAAAAAATAGAGCTAAATAATTGAATATTTTATTTAACAATAAGAGAATAATATATTAAATATTATTTATTACCACATTCTATGTTCATTACTGCTTATTAGTCTATCATCTATAAACTATATATAATATCTGCACATGTAAATATATATATATATTTATAATTTGTTTTTTTAATATATATATATA
This sequence comes from Epiperipatus broadwayi, assembly GCA_028023455.1. Lineage (NCBI taxonomy): Eukaryota > Metazoa > Onychophora > Udeonychophora > Euonychophora > Peripatidae > Epiperipatus > Epiperipatus broadwayi. The sequence goes on along the minus strand of JAQFVV010001053.1, from coordinate 54,718 downwards.
TATATATATATATATATTTTTAATATATATATATATATATATATGCGCGGGAATCAGAACATATATATATATATATATCCACAGATGGCGTTCTACCAAAAACACCGATCAAGCGTATGTTCTGTTTACATAAACGTCAGAGTAGCATTCACTATCTCTAACTATAATTCCACTTTCAGATCATGATTTCAAGCTATTTGCTATCATCAGTGAAAGACAGGAATAAAGAAACTAGATCTAAATACAAACTCTGAGCGTTTATGAAACAATTTCTATTCAGCTTGCAAGCGTGAATGTTTTAGACACGTAATGTCTTCAAACTCAGCATAGCAAACCAGATAGCTGAATAGAAATTGTTTCATAAACGCTCAGAGTTTGTATTTAGATCTAGTTTCTTTATTCCTGTCTTTCACTGATGATAGCAAATAGCTTGAAATCATGATCTGAAAGTGGAATTATAGTTAGAGATATTGAATGCTACTCTGACGTTTATGTAAACAGAACATACACTTGATCGGTGTTTTTGATAGAACGCCATCTGTGGACATAAATACAAGCGTTAGCAAGTTTTTTAACTTGCATTTTTGTTTATCATATATATATATAATTTCTTAATAATATCTATTAAAACTTCATCCACTCCCAAATTCACTAAACTTATCCATAATATATTTGTATTTACTCTATCATATGCCTTCTTTATATCTATAAAAGTAATATATAACTGTTTACCTGCATTCTTACTACTATCTAATCTAAAACCTCCTTGCATTTCTCCCACTACATTATTCCCTTCCATCCATTTTACAACTCTTCTAGCCAACATATATGATAAAACTTTATATAGAACTGATGTTACCACTATCGGTCTATAATTATTCAACTTTCTATTATCCTTACTCTTTCTTTATATAATAATCTTACTCTTGTATTACTCCAACTATTTGGGAAAACTCTATTATGTGTCATTTTATTAAAACAGGATAATAACTTTACGTTTGTCCTATATCCTAAATTCATTACCATTTCTGCTGCCCATTCATCTAAACCTCTTGCCTTTCCACTTTTCAATTTCTTCTCTGCCTCATTCAATTCAATTTTGGAAAACATGATATTCCCATTACTATATGCTTTCATGTCTTCTATCACTCTATCCATAACATCTAACATCTTTTCTATATTTATTACATATCTATTTAAGAATCTCTCTAAATCTTCTCTAGGGTTACACTCTATTCCCCCAATCATCTAGTAATACTATTTATCTCCCCCTAATTTCTCCTTTTAATGTAATTCCATTTTTTTACTCCCATCTTTTCTACTTTTATTAATATCCTCCAACAAATTACTATTCAATTTCATTCACTCTCTATAATTATTTATTTTAGCCAACTTCTTCTTTTCTAAGTACTTTTCCCATTTAGCATTAATATCTTTTTCACTTTCCTTGTACTTAATAGCACACTTATATTCTCAACATGCTTCTTTCTTCTTTTTTACACTTTTACTAATTCTCCTTTTTATTACAATTTATTGTTCTGAATATTCTCACCTAAAACCCTATTTGCAACTTTTTTTACATCTTTACACCAGTCATTATACTCATCCCCAACCCACTCTTTCATGATTTCTTCAACTTGTATTTTATACTCTTCCAACTTATTTTTATCATTCACTTTCGATCCACATCTTTCACTATTATTTTTACTTTTATTTCTATTCTACATCACACTACTAACCAATTTAATTACAATGAAGTTATGATCACTAGTACATACTTTATCTTCATTATCAAACACCTTAATTTACCATATTTTATTTATTCCCTCTTTCTCTACCAATACACAATCTATTGTATGAAATATATTATTTCTAGACCATATGTATTGTCCCTCATAAATATTTAGTAAATGTCTAATACTCAAATTCATTTTCTGACAAAATTTCTTTAAAAGCTGTCTATTTTTATTATCTACATCATCAATTTTTTCAATATGTCCATTCATATCCCCTTTAACCATTATTCTCTTCCCCTTTTCTTTAAAACTTTGTATATCCTTAACTAGACATTTGTATATGTTACTATTCCACTCCATTATAATTTGACTATCTCCAGTGGCTATATAAACTATATCCACCATCCATTCTTGTCTACCCAACCTTATTTCAAACCACAAAGGTTCTTGACATTTAGCAATATTTAAATATTTTTTTGATATAACACCTATGGCACAACCCCTTTTTTCTATTTTATTTATAATCTGCCATACCAACTGTTTCAAAATATATTATTATTCTTCTTTTAGAAGTGTTTCCACTGTTGCTAATACTTTAAGCTTTTCATTTTCACTTGTTTTATTTAATTCCATTCACTTTTCTGGTCCCCACCACCTTGTATGTTCAAAACCCAATTTTAACAATTTTATCTTTCCTAACTACTCTTTTATAAATTCTTTTAATTTTTTCTTCTCCATTACATTTATAAATTATTTTCTTACCATTAATTTTACAAACCTATATTTTCTCTATATCTATATTGATATCTAAATCAAATTCCTATTGCTTATTTCTTATATTTCATCCATTATTTTTCTTTTTACTAATAATACAATTTAAAATCCCCCCCCCCTTATAAGTTTCCCAAAAAAAATTCTTTATAAATCGGACTCCTTAAAACTTCACTTCCTTGTTTTCCTAAATGCAACTCATCTTTACTATATATCTCCCTTTTTTCAATAAAACAATCCCACACATCCACAAACATAACATTATTTTTCTCACACAATTTTTTCAAACTCTCATTTATAGAACATGCACTATCTAACAAATATCTTTTGTAAAATCTTGGTAATAATCCAACTACTCCTACTATTCCTTTAGTCATAGTCACATTCCTAATCAAATCTACATACTCATCCATTATTCTCTCTAAAGATTCTGATAACTTATTAGTCTCTACCATAACATACACATCTCTACTACCTTGTTTTTTTTACTTTATCTGATACATCCCTAATTTTAATACCAGGTAAATATACTCTTACAAAGTGAATCTCCTATCAATACTTTTTCATAATGTACTTTCTCTATTCCATACATAACATTTTCTAATGCCTTCTGGTCCTTGTTATTTATTTCATCCTTATCATTTCTTCACAATAATTACTTTATCTCCTCACATTTTATCTCTAATGATTTTAATTTTACTTCTACATCCTTCAGTTCTTCCTCTATCTTATTTATTCTTTGACTAATCATCTCCATTGTGATATTACTTTCTTCACTCTAACACTCCACTAAAACCATACTCTAACCTATCTTCCTTAAGTACATTTTGCTCCCTTTCCACTGTCTTTTGACTAGCTACAGTTATACAATTACAAATACAATTATTTATACCATTACAAATATCCAGTAATACCCTGTTTTTAATATTCTATATCTCAATAATAGAGAACTTCAAAAATGATACCAGTTCACTATTATTGAGATATAGACTATTAAACAAAGGACATTACTGGATATTTTTAATTGTATAATGATTTATATATTTGTATGATTATTTCATCTAGTGTTAAGAGTTACTTTATTTATATATAAATACGGCAAAATGTAAGCTTAGAAATGTTTTAAATAACAACTTAGAGATAAAAAGGAATAAATTAACTGAAAGTAGTCAAGCGTTGTTAGCCAAGAGGTCAGTGCAGTTGCCTGGCAAGCAAGCAGTTGGTTGCAGACAGTTTTTGGGTGTTAGCCTCCTGACGGATGCTATGACATATGAAAAAAAAAGAAAAAAAAGAAACTGAAAGTATGATTGTTCAATTTATTTATCATTTAATGTTTTACAGATTAAAGTATGTATAATGATATTTTAGCAAAAATATTTTTATTTTCGGTGAATATAATATTTATATAATTATTGCTTAAGTAATATTTATAAATACTTAGTTCTTAGTTCATCACATTCATGTTCTTTGTATTCTGATTAGAGTCTATATTATATTACATTAAAATAAAAGTTTTTATTATTTATTATTTTTCTTTTCAATCAGCAGAGAAATGCTCATTACAATACAAATTTATGTAATAAGATTTAACAATTTATTTATTTATAAGACTAATATAATTTTTATTTATTATTTATTTTTTCAAAGCTTGTTTTTCAAAATATAATTATTTTTATACAAATAATTTTTTACATATTTCAAAGCTTGTTTGTAAATATATATATATATATTTAAATTTTAATAAAAAAATAACAATACATTATTCCTTTCTTAAGATTAGATTCAGAAGAGCAATATTTAATTTTTTTAAAAATATTTTTATAAGATCTTTTATAAGTGTTAATAACAATTATTTAATATAATATTATATTTTGATTTAATCATTCTTAATTAATTCAGATAGCAAATTTTGGTGGCTGGAGTGATGATGTGTGTACCAAAATTTTTTATTACATTTGTCGTGGAAGGAAGACATTAACAGATAAAACTACAGTATCAACACCAGTGCCTGGATGTAATAAAGTAAGTTATTATTATTATTATTATTATTATTATTATTATTATTATTATTATTATTATTATTATTATTATCATCATCATCATCATCATCATCATATCATCATCATCATCATCATCATCATCTTCATCATCATTATTATTTGTATTATTATTATTATTATTATTATTATTATTATTATTATTATAATTGTTGTTGTTGTTGTTATTGTTGTTGTTTCATAATACTCTTTATTGTCTATAAAGTTTACTTGATGTCTATATACTTATGTCTTGGTTATAGTGGTATGGTAATTTTTGAAAACATCAGTATGGAAGTATTGAATGTGGCATACATCAGCAAACCTATTGAATTACCTTGCTTTTGAAATTACTGTTATTCATTTCTGATTTTCTTGTTCATTGACATCTATCCTAAAATCCTTTATTAATATTTTATTATTATCTTTTTTTTTCTAGTCATATGTTCTATATATTTGTTCAGCAGTGTAAAAATTCATAATTTATATTGTCGTTTTAGGTTTTGCTTAAATAATCTGTGCTTATATAATGGCTAGTTTTGAATGCATCTATAAATTGGCTCATGATTTTAATAGTAACTAGGTGCCCGCATAGATATCTAGATCCACAATCTTTGCATATCTGCTCTTTATTTGTTGCAGCTTATTGTATGTTGTCAGATGCCATTTGCAAAACTGAAAATACATCATGTGCACCAATATACATAAAGTTCAAAGATTGCTGCTCTTGCTCTAGGGATTGCATCCATATGTGTGAAATATGCTGGCTGCTGTATCCTTTGTTTGTTCAGTATAGATTTAGAATATTGTTTTGTGTAGTATTTAGTGATGTACAGTTGTAAAATATGTGTTGTGTTTTTTCAGCCACATGGCACATGTTTCATAATGGATCTATTGATCTATAAAGATGATAGTATCATAAAAGTAGGATGTCAGTAGCGCAAACAGGTTTACATAGATCAAGAACTCAAATAAGTTTGGTTCCATTGACCATTTTCTGATGTTTTTAATGAGTTAGTTTTTATTTACTCCCAGAATTGAGCTAAAAGGTCTTGTTGTCTGTGACTGGGTTGATCAACTCATATGTATGCCAGTATGAATATTTGCTGTAAATGTGAGCTTTGTATTTTCCAGAATTGATTTGTACTATGTGTGCTAATGACTCTAGATATCCATATGTGGAGAGTGTTTGATCTGTAGGGATGGATTATATTGATGAGGCTTTGTAGCTGTGTAAACCATGCAATGATCTTTGCCAATAGGTTTATTGTTTTCTCTGTATGAAACACATTTATTGTGTGTAGGTCCAGACCATTCTGTATAGTTGGTTGGCTGAGTTTCTTGATTGGTATTGCTACCCCATAGTACTTTGCTTCAGAGTGATGATAGGCCAGTGTAATTTTTTTTGTAAAGTTGTCAATAAGTTAGTAATTTGCAATTCATGTTGGTTATGAGGATGTTAAATAGGTGCACTTTTGAGTACAGAAATTCATATACATTTGATAAAGATGTAGCTAAGTTTGGTGCTTTCTATTTGAGATTAGTTTGCAGTGTTTGTCTCATTTCATGCATTCCCAGGTATAATGAGTATCCAATAACTGGAGTAGGTTTTCTTTGGTATAGCTGTGCATAGGATTTGTTAGTATAAAAGAACCTTGTTGATTTTTGGCTAGGTGAATTGTAGTTTATGTGTTTCTGTGTAATTTTGTAATATTCTTTCTAATACTGCTACTTCTTTCCACAATGTTAGAAACACTGTCACATCATCCATGTATGTGATAAATGAAATATGTTGGGTTGTTCAGGATATTAATATTACTGGAAACTCATTTTAATCTGTTTTAAGAGTTGATTTATATAGAAAATAAACAGCAATGCTCTGATCAGGGATCCTTGTAAAATTAATTGTAAGTAAATTCTGTTGTTTTCTGTAGCTAAATGTGAGGTGAATCTCTCAGTTGAGTAAGAGAAATGTGATGATGTATAATAGGGTGAAGGAATTGTTGTATTTGCAAACATGTAAATTAAGACATCCATTGCATCAGAATCAAATGTTTCCTGTGTATCCAGTTGAATTGCAATTGATGTGTAGTTTTTATTTCATTGCATTACACTTTGTATCATTTTAAATACAAGTGAAACCTGTGTAGTGGAGGATCCCTTCTTTGCATACTGCATGTTTGACTACAGGGGCATTATGTATTTTTCTATTTTATCTTTATCTACCTTTTCCAATAATTTGATTCATAATGCACTCAAGATAAATCAAAAGTTATTGAGATTTCAAATGACTGTTGGCTTTTTGTTAAATGGTATTATTGATATTGGATATAGACCTCTAGTATTGTATATTTTTTGTGATAGGAAGTGGTTAAAAATGTACTCTGTGGTAAATTGCCTGAAATGCAAAAGGTCAAATGCCAGTATGCCATTGGTTTCAGGGTAAGCAAGTGTTGGGAATTTTTTTAAGTTGTTCAAAAAATTGTTGGATCTGAAAGGACTATATATTTCAGGCAGTCCAAAGTAATAGGTCAGTAGTGTGTATTGTTTATATTATACTGTATTTTATTCTAGTACAACTTGTATTGGAAATTTAGAAGTTTATTAAATTCCTAAACAGATAATTTTTTAAATATCTGATTGATTTAGTTGGACAACATGGATTGTATATTTGTATGTGGGTTAAAAAAATCGAAAATAGAGAAAAGATATAAAGACTATAATACAAATAAAAGGGGAAACTATTTTGTGTTTTTGTAAAGATAAAAAAAAAAAACTATTATTGTGAAGCCATTAGCAGTACATAAAACAAAATTGCAACATTTCTTCTGTAATTAAAAATGATGACCCAAGAAAAAAAGAATGACTTTGTTGGCTAAATTATGTTAAATTTCGGCTAAATTAATAGATGTCAACAAGAGTTACACAGGGGACAAAAAATCAAGATGATAAAAAGAAAAAAACACATTACGCAATAGGGTTCTTAGATATTTATTTCTGAAATAAAACTGTTAAAATAAATATTAAGCATTGAAGAAATTATGAATAGCGTGTCAAGCTACTCTCATCAGTATGTTAAATCATACTAAGATGTGTGAGTAGATGTTTGTTTGTCAATATCGTTTTTGCCTGATGTCGTGAACTACCATGATTGAAGCCATATCCTACTATATCTGAAACCACAGAGTACTTGTAGACTGCAAAAATATTGAATAGCAGATCCCTCCCATGATTAATCAATTCATGAACAAATTCTTACCGGTAAAAATTTTTTTTTAATTGAAATATCAGTGATCACATTCTCTGGAACTATAAGTGTAATAAACTGTTGTCTTGAGTCATTATCAAGTAAAATAAAATTTTAGCAGTAGTTTTTATCCCTATTTATTTTCTCATATTTTATTCTCACAATAATATTATAAATATTTTATTGTGTATCAATACCTTTAAATATACCTTACATTGGTATTTAGTTGCTGGTTATTAATTGTCTAAATTCATTTAAAATTAACCATTATTATAATTTGATTAAATAAATTACCAATACTGTACTGATAACACAATCCTCTGGATATTCTAAGTAATATCATCATGACTAAATAAATAAGGGAGATTGGCCAGTGAATTCTAATACAGAATCCTGGTGCCTTTCAAATAAATCAAAAGCTGGCTTGATCATTCCTATTTTTCTATTAGTTACATTAGGTGAAAGGGGGAGGTCATGTGACCAGGATAGATAATTTTGTCAATGAAGTTAAACTGAAATTTTCTGTCAAAAAATTTAATAGATTGAATGTATTTTGGTCACTGAATATGAGGTTAAATAATGGGAATTTGGCCAGTGGATTCTGATACAGATTCATGGGGCCTTTCAAATAAATCAAAATATGGCCTGCTCATCCCTATTATTCTATTAGTTATATTAGGTGAAACGGTGTCATGTGACCAGGAAAGTAAATTCTTTTGATAAAATTTAACTGAAATTTCTGATGAAAAATTTAATAGATTGAATGTAATATGGTCACAGAATATGAGGTAATTAACTCATAAAAACCCAAATTATACCAAGATTGGTACAATGGCAGCCAACTCAAGGCTTCAACAATAACTGCTTTCTGAGATAGGAGTAAAATGATAGAATAATAATTTTAAATATTCAAAAAAGGTTTTATGATTTTTTTTTCATTTCACATATGAAGATAAAAAAGAGAGTAGGCAAAATTATGGAAAATAAAGTAGCTCATAAGGTGAAGTGACAATAGGGAGAGCATCTTTGGCAAATGTTTTATAAAAGATAGATAATAAATAAAAACCAAGCAATATATATGAAACAGAGATGAAAAAAGTAGATAATCTGATTTATGAATAGAATAATGAGTCTATAAATTTTGCATCTCAAGAATGTCCAAAAATTACAATAGGGATTAATAATATTGAAGTACAAGCTTTGTTTCTCTCTGGTAGTCAAATATCAGTCATGTATGAGACTGTATATGAGTGTATGGTGTAACACATTCATGATGTTCAAATTCTTATAGTGAGGAAGGCCAAGGTAACATTGGCCAATAATAAAAAGGCCCAACTAAAGACAAAACAAATATGGGTACAAGTAAGGGTGATAAAAAGAAATAGACAAAATGTTTTGCTGATATTGAAACGACTTGTACATAATGTAATATTAGGATCTGACTTCATGCATAAAACAGGGTGTTTGACTAATTGTAAAGAGGAAAATATTATGTGTTAAGCAGAAATAATAGAGTATAAATCAAAAGAAACAGTATTGCCAAAAGACGTTTGTGGTAACAAAGTAAGATAGAAGAAGGTAACAGGAGGAAACACATAAAGGAGAGTGGTAAAGGCAGTGAAAGAGTTATTAGAGAGATATAAGGAAAGTTTTTTGGATAGACCAAGGATAATTAGGGAATATAAACACTGAATTAAGATTATCAATGACACACCATATCAGGTGAGATCTTATCCATACCTTATCAATAGCATGCAGAGGTTGAAAAATAACTGTCACAGATGGAGGAATGGAGGTTATAACAAAGAGATCATCACCATACAACAACCCATTGGTTATAGTAAAAAGACAGGTAAGATTATGCTTAGACCCTAGGCAGCTTAATAGGATTACCTGGACAGACCAAAATGTGCCTCCACCAATGAAAAAAGTATTGAACAGTTTCTGTGATAAAATATTTTTCTTGACATTAGACTTGACAGTCAGTTACTGGCATATCCAATTACACCCAATGGACTGCAAATATATGACTTTCAGAAATAAAAGGTATATTCTATCAGTTTAACTGAATGTTGTTTGGGTTAAGAAACAATGGAGCAGGATTGTTAAAGTGCTTACATAGAGTGTTATTCTGAGAAAAAAGAGTTTGGTTACAATTTATATGGATGATGTCATAATTTCCTCAAAGAATCCAAGAGAGCATTTAAGATACCTTCAGATGTTTTTACAAAAATGTGAAGATAAAGATATCCACATTAATTCACAAAAAAGTTGAATAGCTGTGGCAGAATTCAGTTTTTTAGGACATTTAATCAGAAAAAACAGGAATTAAGCCCCATACTGATAAAATACAAGCCATCACAGAATGAAAAATATGAAGCACAATATGAAAGCTGATAACAATGATGTGAAAAATAAAATGAAAAATATGGGGACAAGTTTAAAGGCTGATGTGAAGGGTATGAATGAAAGTGTGAACCAGTTGAAGGCTAATATAATTACCAAAGAGGCAGCAGAGAAATTAAAAATGAATATAGGTAGTATGGAAGTTAGGATGAAAGATATGGCCACCAATGTTGCTAATATGGAATTAATGATGGACATAGGTATAAAAGAGAAGGTGAATATTTTTCAGATGTTCTTAAGAGAAGAAAATAATGATGTAGAAACCAAATTATCACAAAAGATGAAACAACTATCTATAAGCTGACAAATGTTCAGAAGAGTATTGTTGAGTTGTAACTAGAAGTAGGGGAAATGAGAAAAAAGTGGAGTAGAAAGATACACAATGTAGGCAACACTTGGAAGAAATTAAACATTGTGGCACCTGTCTACTAACTGTCAATTATCAAGAGGTGTGGCTAAGTAAGGAGTCATTCAAGGAAAAAATCCATGAGAGTCAAAGAAAGCATATAGAGGAAATGCAAAGTTAAGCGAGGATCACTCATGCACTGTTAAACCAGTTATCTACCAAACAAAACACATAAAAAACATGTCATAAAATTATAGAAACACATGGTGAAGCTATTAAGACCCTAGAATGAGGTTTGAAATGCTTAGGTGAGTCCATGAGCCAAAGTCTTGCAATTATTGAGCTATGCCAAAGACCCAAGTTATGAGGATGCAAGGTTACGACCAGCCCAAAGACTTGGAGTAACATGGGAAAAGCATTTGAAGTAAATACCCAATTAATGATATCTTTAACAACCGTTATGAAAATGGAACACAGAGAATATCATGTTGTAGCAATCATCACAGTATTAGATGATGAGATTGTCATTTGTAGTTCAGATAAGCAGCGACAAGCTATGATCTAGCAAAATAGCCTAATTGGTTTCAATATTGAATCCAATCAAAGTAATGACTTTTTACTGTGGTAACTTCTCTTGAATCAGGGTCTTCTGTTAGTTGGATTCATCAAGTACCTGAAGACAAAATAGAAAATTATTTCACCAATTTTAAGTTGGGAGAAAAGATTGCAAAAACATGTCAGAGTGATGAATGTTCCCGTATATTAACCATGTTCACAAATAGGGTGGAAATAGCAAGGTTGCACAATTAAGTGATGTAAATTCAGGTGAGCATTCGATACTCAAGGTTCAAAGTTTGTTTTCAACATAAGGCCCATAATATAATGACCATATTTTGAAAAAAACTTATTGCTATTCAGATAATTTTTACTGAAGAAAACTGCCTCAATGTGAAAGCAAATTGTATTAAAGCAAATAAAATCTATAGATTTGATCATCTTGAGAGTATGTTATGGTATATAAAATTTCTCAATAATCAAAAGTATGCTCAAATGATACAGAGTTTTCAAGTGATATTGGATACAACCATATTGTACAGCAGTAGGCAGAAATGTTCCCTACTCTATGCACTATCCAACACATATGAAGGTCTGTTTAAATTTATTACACAAATGGATTGTGATGCCTAAATTTAAACAAAAAGTAAGGCATGTAGGATGGTATGGACTTCAAAAGTTGCAGACTTGGAAGGTGAAAATGTTTTTTTCTAAATGGTTGAATCCCAATATGATTTTCTAGAAGTAAAATTAAATCAATGTATATATGTAAAATAATTGACAGTGACAAGAATGGTCAAGGCAATATGGAAAACCATACAGAGTGAAGAAGAATGCACACCCAAGTGTACTAAAGCATAATGGTTAAGTCATTTCAACAATACCATAAGGCCATGAGTCACCAATATCCTTTGTATATGTATATATATATATATACACAAAGATTATTGGTGACTCATGGCTTTATGGTACGGTTGAAATGAAAACCTTTATGCTTTAGTAATATATATATATATATATATATATATATATATATATATATATATATATATATATAAACAAAAGAGATAATGAATTATAACTCTTTTATCATTTATGTAAACAAATTTACACTTGCTTGGTGTTTTGGTAAAATGCCATCTGTTTATCATAAATACAAGTGATAGCAAGTTACATGAATAACTTGTTTTTGTTTTTCATAAATGTACATTTAAAGGTTTTTTGCAATGATATTTTGCAGAAGATTTGACTATGTGGTGAAACTGAACTGAGATCAGACCCATATAGCTATCTGGCTTGTTAGGCTGGGTTTGAAGACTTTACCGGTCTGAAAAATTCAAGCTTGCAAACTAATAGAAATGTTTTGCATAAACACTTGGAGTCAGTGTTTAGATCTAGTTTCTAATTCTATCCTTCACTGATAATAGCAAATTAGCTTGAAATCAGCTGATCTGAGGGTGAGCAAACGAAAGAGATAGTGAATTCTGACTCTTATGTCATTTATGTAAACAAATTTACACTTGTTCGGAGTTTTGGTAAAATGCTATCTATTGATCATAAATACAAGTGATAGCAAGTTACATGAATTAATTGTTTTTGTTTTTCATATATATATATATATATATATATATATATATATATATATATATACAGCAGAAGGTCGTGATATAAATGCTGAAGTAGCTAGATCAAGACCCCTGAATAGCTATTTAATAAAGCAAAACTGAGAAATAAAAAGGAGAGGGAAAATCCATATAATTTTCAGATAAGTGACAGAGTACTTATAATGTCTCACCACCAAAACAAACTCTCAATAAAACAAGTATTAGAACTTTTATGATGAATAAAGGGACCATATGTCATAATGAAAGAGCCAGGCTCTAATATTTTGGGTTAAATATGAAGGAGAGATCAGAGGTGCATACAATGCCAGTTTATTGAACCATATCTCAATCATTATAATAGTATGAGATTGTTAATTACTCACACAATGTAATGGAAATAGAGTTAGCATTAGAAACGAAAAAAGGTGACAAAAGATCAAAAAATATTAGGGTAGCAATTTTTAGTACATAGTATTTATGAGGGTATACTTCAGTAAATATGCTAGAATACCTTAGAACTGACCACATTTATTGAGTCAATCCATGCATGGTAATTGATAATCTGTTTCACGTAATCCTCAAAATCCAACAAGTCTCTAGAGAAGAACTGGAGTGACCTTAGTGGACAAAGATATGTATGATCTTTTACCCTAAGAGAGATTCTCACTTGGAATGATCTGTAATTACTGAGAGAGGGAATGCTAGGATAGATATTTAAAACTGAGGGATTGGAAAAAAAATATAAGAAAGTAAGCATTGTGATCTTGCATGGATAACCAGGGAATTAATATTCCCAAAAATGAAAATACATTATGCGCATTAGGAGTTAAAATTTTGGACAATAAGTAAAATTTTAATTTTATCTAGGGAAGGGGAGTTGTGAGTGTAGCTTAAAATTTCATCCACACAAACCTTAGCCACATGAAATATTGAATTGTCTTTTAATTAGAGTGTAAATATAAAATAAATAATAAGTTTTGCTAGAATACTCTTAATAATATAAATGTATAAGTAGTTATAACAGTGTACTAATTGTATATTAAAAATGGGAATGGTAGGTCATTTACCATAAAATCACCCACACATGTTAGTAATAAACTTAATTCTAGTGTTTAATAAAAAAAAAATAAAACCATGGAAAAATTTCATATATATATATATATATATATATATATATATATATATATTAACAATTGTATTGTGTTGAAGATAATAAATATAGAGAATGACTTAAATGATCAAAAATAGTCATATCAATGGAAAAGAGGTCAATATTGTACTAGGTAACTGAATGTAGGAAGGAGATGATAATATTATTAATATTATATTATTTTATTATTTTTTAAAATTAATCAATAATCACAATATATTTATAATGCAACAATTGTCATGCACTGCAAATAAACAATGGGAATGGCACTGGGTATAAAAAGCAATTAAAACTCATTCTTATTTAAAAATTGTGTGTTTGACATTAAAAGTCAACTTTATTGAAGCAGTTATTTTAATAATTTTTTTTTACAAAATGGTCATTTTTTGAATCATCGTCTCAACAAATGTTATTTTTTTTTTATCTATTTGTCATTTAAAAAAATTAAGGAAGCAAACAGAAGGATTTTATACAAGTTATATGATCAGATAAGTTTTAAATAACTTACAAATTTAAAAAAAAAAGTATTGTTTTTTTTTAAAAAAAATAAAATAAAAAAGAAATTAGAACTGTTTATTCAGTTAAAATTTTAATGAGAGGAATATGGTATATAGCCAATATCAAATCAAAATAATAAATAACTATTCTATATACATATACATTAAATGCAAACTGGTTATATATATATATATATATATATATATATATAAAACAAACCTTACATAGATGTTGAAAAATATGATATATTTTGGCTAGAATGATTGTCATCAGGTGGAGCATTTGACCTCAATTATGGCCATGTGAAATTAATATTTTCTGTCTACATTGATGTGCCTGATAAACTGGTTCCACATATAATGGAAATCTACATGAGGAATAGAACAAAACCAGCCACTTCCAATATAAATATGTTTAGAATGTATTATTCAGAATCAATAAGTGGTTCCACATTTGGTAAGAACTATTATGTAGGTAAAACTCTGATTAAGAATTGTACCTGATCATCTCGATTCATGAACTATTGTAAATATTATGATTTTTTTTCTTTTGTATAGATATGTCTTTTTTATTTTATTATCTCAGTCTTATATTTTAAAAGTACTAATGGTCTAATTCAACAGTTTGGAACAGACCAACATAAGAAAGTGTGAAGAAAGTGGGGGGTGGTTGAAAAGTCTGATATTTTATTTTAATAAAATGTAGGTAATTTTTTTCTAAAATGCTTGATTTTTCATCCATGACTGTAAAATTGAGTGCTTAAACTGAATACTTAAATGGTAAGAGTTTTTCTGTTTTAAATTCAGTAAAATAACCAATCCCACAACATGACATGAACATGTATAGTATGTATTATATGTTTTACTAATAGTATACCTAAAATATTTAAAAAAAAGATTAACCCTTTTAATTGATATTCTTTACTATTTACTTTGCTATCATATCATGTATTGTTTCATTATTATCTTTCTTCCATGATATATAAATATACAAGGTGATTATTTTAGATTAACCAACTTCCATACCTAGAACTGCATACTGTATTTGGAGTTGCACTTAAATTTCTAATTAAGTTAGTTAGCAATATCACTTTTATATAATAAATATTTCATTACTTTTGGATATATAAAGGTCTATATTATGTGGATCTATCATAGGAAATAGAATATAAGTAATTGTAAATTGTTTAATTACCAATATGATAGATACTCATCATAGACATTGAAGTTATAAGTATAGAAGAATATATCCAAATAATTCGTTTGCACTTGCAAATATTTTTTTTGAATTTTTTTACTTTGATTGATAATTAGTTTTATGTTTTTAATATATATTTTTTTGTAAATAAATATAATAAAGTATTGTTTAATTGACAAAGTATCTGTAGTTTGATGATCTAGCATTTAAGTTCAATCCTATAATCAATATTTTACATATGCACACACATTATTGTTTGATGAGTATGAGTCATAAATGTTAAATCAAGGTGATTCCTTTCTAATAAAAAGAATGTGTTAATTCAGTTATTGATTAATATTGGGCATAGGTACATTACTGTCAAGAGAGTTGAACATGACTACTTCCTGAGTTTGAATACTGAGGCAACTGATCCAATTGAGAATGGTGAGATGTTGAATGAACTGACTTAAATTCCATTTAAATTTGATAGAAAAGTTTTAGTCTAGTCTATGAAAGATAGATACAATGATGAGTCATGTACTTCATCATGTCATCTCCAGCATCCTACATGAAGACCTTAGGTATGACTATTGTCAGATGTGACCTTCTCTTGTCACATCATCGACTGGATCCTTACAATATATATAGACTTCAGAATGCCAATCTGGTTTACTTTCCAGTAGAATATAGAATTTGTTTTAAAAAAATCATGATTATAAATTTGAAAGCATTGCTAGGTTATATGTCTCATAAAATTGTATAGAGCGTCGTGTATATATATATATATATATATATATATATATATATATATATATATATATATTGTGCTAGGCATTATCAAATGGCCTTGCACAAAATCTGCTGTAAATATTATTACAGCAGATACATATATAGATTTGTATATATTAGGCACAACAAATATATAAATGTGCTATATTAATACTGGAAGTTGGTCTGAGCATTAAAATCCCCACACACACCAATTTAAAGTAATATGAAATTGACATACAGAATATTGCAAAATAAACTCATGCATTTTTTTTTCCTTTTTGTATATTTTTTATGATATGTATTTGCTTTTTTTTATTTTCCAACGTACTTGTATATTTTTTAATCACTTTTCTAAAGATTGTAATTTTATTCCATAAGCAAAAAAATGTTAATTGCTTTTGCAAAAATCTGATCAAAAGCAAAATGTTTGATAATGCTATAAATAAACTGTTATCTTTTTAAAAAAATATTTTGAATTGATTTAGTAAGCAAGTGGTCTGGATCATTCAAGATGGAAACTAGTCATTGTATCAAACTTAAAATGTAGAGTTTAATAGAAAAAATTGTAAGGAATGTTATAATCTAAATGATAAGATAAATTGAAAGGATTGGCTGAATCATACTTCTCAGAGGGCTAGTGGTAGTAATATAGTTTAGTCAGTGCTGGGAGATCATTTTTTCTTTGGCTGTCATTCGGGGCAAGTCATTCACTTTTTGGCTCCAGAATTCTTCAAGAAACCAGCTACTTAGAGATTAATTTATGAACAGGACTACTGCTGACATTTTCTGAGAAATCCATTATACAGTTCTTTTAAGAACTAATGATTTCTTAAAGATTTAATGAACCATTCAAATAGCAAATGAATATTTAATAAAAAATTATTACCATATACAAACAGAGGAAAATATGGGGCAATCTACCAGAGAGTCCAGTGAAATGACAGTGGGGTAGACAACCAGCCGGTGCACCGCCCTTTCTCTGTCCCAAGCCGCCAAGAAGTGACCACGCCAGTTCCAGCCACCCATGATGATGACAAAGGCCGCCTTGCTAAATAAATGAAATCCTCACTACACAGCCAGTTGACTTGAAGCCCACTCAGAGCCCAGTGGAGAAGAATGAAGACACAGACATAAGTTTATTTTAAGATATTTTAGTAATATTGAAATAATTAACTTTGATATTTCCAATTAAATATATTATTTTTTTATTATTATTAATCATTTAAAAAAGAGAGAGTCTCTCGCATATGTATATTGAATTTACGGTTATTACGGGCATATAAATGATAAAGCTTTTACTTAAATCTTTCGAGTCAATTTTTCTATTTTAAATTCTAGTATTTTCAACAAAGATTGCAATGAGATTCTTTTTTTTTGTTGCTATTTGTGTTGCTCTTGTTGTTATTCCTGAAATTCATCATATATAAATATACATGTGTATATACGCTTATAATATTCAGTAAATATGATATCTCATGTTGAATATCTAAAAAAAATGTATTTAACCATATATCCTTTTTAAGTTTTTTTTTTTTTGTCTCTGCTGCACCTCATGATGGTGTAAGAAGGGATTGATCTATTATAGATTCCCTGTAAGAAAATTCTCTAATAACTTTATATTTAAAATAGTAATAAGTGTATAATTGTGCCGCACTACGTATATACATGTATAAGAATTTATCTATAAAAAAAAAAAGTTTTAAAATCATCAGTAAAAGCGTATGCCAGTATGACCGAAAATCTCATATCTGTATATCAAATCACACACAGTAAAATTTATTTCTACTGGGTAAAAGGAGCTCCGACCACTTCCATTCTAATGAAATATCTTATTGTAAATAGCTTTAGGGGTTTACCTATTTTCGTAATCATTTAAATTGTATTTATATATTTATCTATCTAAAAGCATCAAATATATATATATGGGTTTGTAATCATTAATTATTTATTATTCTTTTTATTATATCATCATTAGTATGAAACGGGAGGTGGGTATTTGGGATTAAATAAATATTTAATCATAATATTAAACTTGTTTTGGTTTCGTATTATTATATATATTGATAAAAATGTATTCTTTCCTTATCAACCACGTACCTGTAATAATCATTTAACGGTGCTGATTTAGTATGCGCTCACGGCCGCCATTTTGAATTACAAGAACCACCCAAACCATGCTGAAACATCCAACCGATAAATGACATCGATCAAAATGGCCATTTTCGTAGGAAAAAAAAAACCAAAAATCGGAATTTTCATAAAAAAAAAAAAAAACAATCACGTGACTAAAATATTATAACACAAAAATCGCAATTTTCATAAAAAAAAAACCAAAATCGGAATTTGTCATAAAAAAAAAAAAACCCCAATCATGAAAAAAAAAAAAAACATGATTAAAATATTAAAACACAAAATCGTATATGCCAAAAGATTATAACTTTTAAAAAAAAAATCATATTTCAGTTTATTAAACCATTTACTCATCCTAATCAAAATGATGACTTAAAATTGATAGATTTAAAATACTATATGCCAAAAGATTATAACTTATAAAATCGGAATGCTAAAAATGTTAAAAAATAATGATGAAAAGATTTTAAGCCATAATTATATTTTCATCCAGTTATAAAAATGGAATCACGAAGACAAAAAAGGCGGCAAACATCTTGAATACACGTTATCTACATCTACATCAATCTTTTTAAAAAAATCATATTTCAGTTTATTAAACCATTTACTCATCCTAATCAAAATGATGACTTAAAATACTATATGCCAAAAGATTATAACTTATAAAATCGGAATGCTAAAAATAATGATGTAAGAAAGATCGGTGATTGCTAGTTTAAATTTTAGTTTGCGAGTTTATCAAACATATATAAACTAAAGCATATGAATTTTTAAACAGAAAAAGTGAAGGAAAAATTGAGAAAAAATATTAATTAAAAACCCACATGTTCAATTATAACTTCTACTTACCATAAATTCTTGCTTTGTCCCACATAGATACTGTTTGAATTTCATCTCCTATTGTCAAAATGGAGTCTACTCTTGATCGCGTGAGATCCACACAGGCTGGAGAAATCTATAATTTGCATTGATACGTCGAATTCTTGAAATCGAGACAAATCTCGGTGCACCCAAATCTCTACTTATTTACATGCAAGTGATTTTTACCATCAAAAAATGAACACAGAAACATGTTTAAAGAAAATAAATACATTTTATTATTAATTACAAATATTTACTTTAAAATTCTTTAGGTATTTACAAATCTTTGTTTTGCTAAATTACTTTAAAATATGTAAATTTTATATATTTAAAGAAATAGAAATAAAAACTCCGCGTTGTTGACATGTGATAATAAAATGTATTTATTTTCTTTAAACATGTTTCTGTGTTCATTTTTTGATGGTAAAAATCACTTGCATGTAAATAAGTAGAGATTTGGGTGCACCGAGATTTGTCTCGATTTCAAGAGTTTGACGTATCAATGCAAATTATAGATTTCTCCAGCCTGTGTGGATCTCATGCAATCAAGAGTAGACTCCATTTTGACATTAGGAGATGAAATTCAAACAGTATCTATGTGGGACAAAGCAAGAATTTCTGGTAAGTAGAAGTTATAATTAAACATGTGGGTTTTTAATTAATATTTTTTCTCAATTTTTCCTTCACTTTTTCTGTTTAAAAATTCATATGCTTTAGTTCATTTTTGTTTGATAAACTCACAAACTAAAATTTAAACTAGCAATCACCGATCTTTCTTACATCATTATTTTTAGCATTCCGATTTTATAAGTTATAATCTTTTAGCATATAGTATTTTAAGTCATCATTTTGATTAGGATGAGTAAATGGTTTAATAAACTGAAATATGATTTTTTTAAAAAGATTGATGTAGATAACGTGTATTCAAGATGTTTGCCGCCTTTTTTGTCTCGTGATTCCATTTTTATAACTGGATGAAAATATAATTAAGGCTTAAAATCTTTTCATCATTATTTTTTAACATTTTTAGCATTCCGATTTTATAAGTTATAATCTTTTGGCATATAGTATTTTAAATCTATTAATTTTAAGTCATCATTTTGATTAGGATGAGTAAATGGTTTAATAAACTGAAATATGATTTTTTTTTTTTAAAGTTATAATCTTTTGGCATATACGATTTTGTGTTTTAATATTTTAATCACGTTTTTTTTTTTTTTCGTGATTGGGGTTTTTTTTTTTATGACAAATTCCGATTTTGGTTTTTTTTTTTATGAAAATTGCGATTTTTTGTTATAATATTTTAGTCACGTGATTGGCTTTTTTTTAATGATAAATTCCGATTTTTTTTTTTTTTTATGAAAATTGCGATTTCTGTGTTATAATATTTTAGTCACATGATTGGGTTTTTTTTTTATGAAAATTGCGATTTTTGTGTTATAATATTTTAGTCACGTGATTGTTTTTTTTTTTTTTATATGAAAATTCCGATTTTTGGTTTTTTTTTTCCTACGAAAATGGCCATTTTGATCGATTTCATTTATCGGTTGGATGTTTCAGCATGGTTTGGGTGGTTCTTGTAATTCAAAATGGCGGCCATGAGCGCATACTAAATCAACACCCACTTAACTTACCCATTTGAAGACCCTAGATGTAGAGTGATTGAGCTAACCACAAAGGGATATCGCTCTACCGGGGTGTTGAATCTTATTCTCATGCTTCGCTGGACATATGGTATTGCACATCCTTCTGGGAAGAGGAAAATGCATTTTTATTCTTTTCTAGAAGTGGCGCGAAAAGGTCTATTTTGTAAATAGATTTTTTAAAGGTGTATACTTGCCATTGTTCTAAATATTTGTGCATTTAAATAAGATATCATCTAAAGGGTGTTTTTAACTAGAAGAGTCCTGTCAATCCACTTTTTCTATCAGTTTAGCTGGAAGTACTGATATACATGAGTACAGACAATCGGCTAAATTGGTATCCATTTTTTTTCCTGTTAAATCTTGTTCACTTCATGCTCAGTGCAAGATTAGGATTAGGAAATCCGCAGGGGAGTTTTGGTCCGGCACAGTAAATATATATATATATATAACAAGATTTGTTCATGTATATTAATTGGTTTTTAATTTACATAAATTATATATTTTAACTAATTTTAAAATCAAGATTGAAAGTATTTTGGACATGATATTTCTTTGTTCTGTTCTGTAAACTTTTAGTTATATTCAAAAAAATATAATTAAAATTTCCTAAAGGTGTATCTTTTAATTCCCAATTTTTTTTCACTGTTTTAATTGGAATAAAGAAAAGCGTCACTTTTTTGGGTTATAAATAAAATAACTATATTAAAAATACATTATATACAAGTATTTCCTATGTGCAGTAGAAAAAAAATTACATCACATATGATATTTAGCTTGCAAAAGTATATTCATTAAGATTAGTTTTTGGGAGCATATTAAAATTCGAGAAAGTAATGCACAATTAATAAAAATATTGTTCTGCCAAATTTGCAAATAGTTATCTTTTTTTTTCTTATTCTATTTGTAATTAGCTTGCTTAAACATTTGGAATATAAGGTAATTAAAGGTTTATTCCTTGTGTTAATTTTATTAACTGAAGCTGAGCCTGCTGTCAGTTGAATCTAAATAATGAGTGTACAGTTAATAAAATTAACATAGTGAATAAATCTTTACTTAGCTAATATTCAAAATGTTTAAGCAAACTAAATATACAAAAATCAAAATACTATTATTGTTGTTATTTATTGTAGGATGAATATGCTTTTGACTATTCTTGCTATAAGTTTATTCCTGCCAAAATGACATGGACTAATGCAACTTCTAATTGCAAAAAAATGCTGGCAAAATTAGTTGACATTGAAAACAGGTATATTTTGATATATATATATATATATATATATATATATATATATATATATATATATATATATATATATATATATATATATATATATATATATATATGTTTAATAGTCAGTTTGCTTTAATTTATTTTTTATAAATACTGTACAATAACTATATATATATTTATTCAAAACCTTGCCTTATTTATTATATATTGTTTATTTATTTATTATTCACATATTACATTACAATGATTCTAATCATTAAGACAGTAAAATTCACTAGTCAAGCTATTTTATTTATATAGCTTTTATGTTTAAAACACAAACTGGCACAACCAAATATAACAATAGTATAAGTACTTTGTCAATGAAATTAAATCAAATCTATTATACTAGATAATTTTAATGTAATTTTGTTATTCTCTTTTACATATATATATAATACATATTTTGCGGGTTCATCCGTGTTAAAAACTTTTAATATTAATATACTGACATTTCGACTTGGTCACACAAGCCATCCACAGTTGAAACGTCAGTATATTAATATTAAAAGTTTTTAACATGGATGAACCCACAAAATATGTATTTTATATATTTAACCTGTGCAAATCTTTGTTTTAACATATATATATATAATATTATAAATCGATGTCTGTATTTTTTCAAAATAATATACGCAAATTTATAAATAAATATTTAAATAATTAAGAATGCATTGAAATTAAAAAATGTTAACGTTAAAATAATAAAATTTATTATTGAAACATTAAACTTTATTGATAGAAACATTTATGCAATTTTTAAGCATGAATTTTATAAAATGAATAATGGGTGGCCCATGGGACTTCCTACAGTTGCCCAGTTATGTAATTTTGTTATATCTACATATAAAGAAAATATTTTAAAAAAGGATCATTATCAGAAAGATATTATTTTATACAGTCGATATGTTGATGATGTTTTTGTTTGTGGAAAGCCAAATGCTATTAATGATTTGTTGAAGGAATTAAATAATATAAAGGGCTTAAAGTGGATTAAAACAGATGAAAATTTAATGAGTATACACTTTTTAGATCTCAAGATAATCAGAAACAAGAATAAACTGGATTACTATATGACTCTTAAACCAATAGCAAAAAGAGATTATATTCCATATGAATCAAAAGTACCAATGTCACATAAAATGGCAGGTTTGAAATCCTTTTTATTTAGAAATGATAACCTTTGTAAATATGCATCATATAAAACTAAAAATATTGAAACTATTATAATGAATTATTAAATGTTGGATACAATTATGATTCTGTTTATTATAATATTAAAAATTTTACTCATAAATGCAAAAATAATAATAGTGTTAATTCTTCTGATAAAAAATTGTGGATATCAATACCATATATCTCAAATCAACAGGCAAGTTTCATTAAGAAAATTTATAAAGGAATATGTGATATTGCATTTTATGCACCACCTACTTTAAATAAATTAATAAACAATTCAAAGGATAAATCTTTATTTACAAATAAACATTGTATCAGTTACAAATGGACATGTGGGTGTGGCCATGGATATATAAGTGAATTGAGGTGCACATTGGAAAAAAGAACAAAGGAACACTTATTGTTATTTAAAAGGGTTCAAAATACAAAACAAAATTTTAAAAATAATGATAATTTATCAGTTTCTCTCTTTTATGACCATAATAAATCATATATATATGGTTTTGATTTTAATTATAACAACATAAAAATATTGGAAACTGAAAAAAATAATAATAAAAGGAAAATTAAAGAGGCGATGTTAATATGTAAATACAAGCAATATTTGGTTAATAGGCAAGCAGCAAACATTAAGATCACAGAATTATGGGAAAGTTGACATCATTGAATTATGAGAAAGCTGACATTTTAAATGTGATAGTTGACAAAGCTACAATTTAGTTGAAAGCGCTCCTAAGTGACTGTTATACATATATATATATATATTTATAAGCTTTTAAATACTGCAGTTTTAAATATTTATTTATAAATTTGTATATATATATATATATATATATATATATATATATATATATATATATATATATATATATATATATATATATATATATATATATATATATATATATATATATATATATATATATATATATATTACCTTATTAAACAACCTTCTTAGAGGTTTTGGAAACATCATTCTTAATATATGTAGATTTTATCTTTAAACAGATAATGTTGTTTTGCATTTTTTGATATCTAATGATATTTTCCTACATTAATTTATTAAGCTCAATTGGATAACAAATAAACAAATTTTTAAAAAAATAAACAAAAAACATTTTTACAAAAAGATAGACTTGCAAAAATGTAAAAGATTGTCTCATGTTCTTTTAGAGTAAAACTTTTTATTAAGAATAGTGGGGGGGGGGGGTAGAAGAAATAAAGATTTTAAAACCTGTTCTCTCTTTTTTATATATAAATTAAATTTAGAAAAAAAGTAGATGTTAAAAAAATAAATAAATATGAAATGTTTAAAATTAAACTGCCTATAGAATTAATTAAAAAATCTTGTAAATTGTATTATCCACATGAATCTGATGAGTTAATAAATAAATCTGAAAAAACCAAAAGATAAATAAATATAAACTTAATTTTAAAAAAAAAAATTAAAATTATAATAAAAAATAAACAATGTGAGAATTAAGTATAAAAACAGCAACTTGTTCATTGTTTCCAGTTTTCTTTTGAGTTTCATTTAATTTTAACTTAAGTTTCATTGAAGTCTTAGTTTGAGCTTTAGTTCAATTTCTATTTCAAGTTAGCCAGTATTCCAATCAGTATTTGCAGAATTTTTCAGCTCACAAGTTTAGCAAAAAATATGAATGAGGAAGCTGCAGAATTTGCAACATTTATTGCTAGAAACCCTTTGTGGGCATGTTTGACTGGGCATCATGCACCAAATTTTTAACTCCATCAATTGTGTGCACCCAGAACCAATGTAAAAACTGTGACATAGACACTTCCACTTACTCTCCCCTATTGTCTGTCAGAAATACAGAAGGAAATTGATAAAACCATCAATGGAGACCAAAAATTTAACCAGATGATTATAAACACCAAGGAAAATGTTTTATTTTGATATCATAAAAAAAACCTAGGTAAATAAATTTTTTTCAACCATAAATGTTTAGATATATATTTTTCTTAAATTGAATAGAACTATAGTAGACATTTATAATAGTGAATTATTAGCATGTAATGAGTTTCCATTTATTTATGTTCTATTGTTAACATTTATTATATCTATTTAAGTAATATTTACTAATGCTATAAACCTAAAGTATGTGCAGTTAAAATGTGAAGGTAGGGACCTCTATAGGTCTTAACCACAAGCTTACACATTGACCTGTAGAAATCCCTACCTTCACATTTGCAACCGTAAATGCTTTAGGTTTATCGCCTTAGTAAATATTACATAATCAATGTGCATTAAATAAATTTATATCTATTTAAATATGTGTTGATGTAAATAAAAGGTGTGTTTAAATGTTATTTGGGTTGTTCTTTTTCTTTCTCTTAACTGTGTCACCAATAATTTAAAAAATTAAAAATTTTCATGTGTAATTACATCCACTGATCAAGAGTGTGAGCTAGCCTGGGTTTATTCCAAGCACTGGTTCATGTGCCTGTCATCCCAGCATATATATTGTAATGTTTTCATGTTTCACTAGTTTCTGGTGAGCCTACTTAAACACTATAAAGTAAAAGTTAATCAAGCTATGTATAAGAAAATATCTTGTTTGTATTTTTAAAACATAGCTATATTTCCTGATTAGGTGGCCTACAAATTATTTCTTCAGAATTGCTGGCACAGAGAGTTTTACTTTATAAGAAGGTGTCATAGTCAATAGACTCCTAACTTCCTCATATGCCATATTTTTGATGCAGGTAGTGAAAAAATAGGATTTATTATTACCCATAACTTTATTTATTTTTTAGAGAATATTATTCCCAGACCTTAGACAATAATTATTAAATAGAATGGAAAATGTAATTTTTTTTAATTACATATTAAATAATTAACATCCACAACATTTAACAATTCAAAATAAAAATGTACAAAAAGAGTGCTAAATTAATACTAAATATTTTATTAAAATCAATGTAAAATATTTATGCAAGAATTAGTAAAGAAAAATATTGAAAAAAAAGAACATACACTAATCCAAATATTATTAATCAGACAAAAGTTCTTGATACATTTAAATTCTGCTTGGTAGTTAGTTCCTTTAAGCATTGAGAATTAGTCACTATCGGTAGGATCATCTATAGTTAATGTTAATTCACCAATAATTAAAGTCAGAAATTGGGAGTAAATAATCTTAACTTACTGGTAACTTGTATCAGTATTTATAATATACATGTCTTTCTTTGGGATCCAATGTTCCTTAACATTTAATTGATTTTTCCTGCCAGCAACTGTCCTGTTCCATAGCTGAAGCAAGAACCTCGGTTGTGATGGGCTCTTCACTGCAAAATATTATTCACAAGCCATTGTTTCCATTCTTGCATGAGCTTCATTCAGAAAGTGAGTAGTGTTCATGTGCAGATGCTTTTCACTGCAGCAGATCACTCTCACAGAAACTTCCACTATAAGAACACATAACCAGAAAATAAAAGAAAGACCCAGATTGAAGTTGTCCTTTTTATACCTTGAACCAGTTTTGAAATTTCTGCACATGTTATTATTACTGTGATGCATAGGTTTATAATCTTATACATTTATTTTTAGGTGTTCACTTATATTCTAGAATGATAACTCTGTGGAGAAAATACTGGACCTATCAGTTCACTGGCAGAGAAATCCCCAGCATTTCCATATTAATTACAATTTTTGGTGTAAGTCAAAGGGTCATTAGACATATCCTGCCATTTACAGCTTCCAACTCTCCAAACACATTCATAAGGATGTATGTTGACCCTGGTGGAACATAAACAGAGCAAAACTCTTCATATGTGATGCCTGATGGAACACATGATAGATATAATCATTGTATTCATTATATATTATGACATGGTTGGTAAGTCAGTATAAGAAAGGTAACATCTTTAGGTTGTCAGTCCATTGGAATCAGAAACTTATTTTTAAAAAATAAAAATAAAGAAAGAAAAATGAAAATCAAATAGAAAGGCTGAAATCAAATGTCAGGGCTAAAATGAGGAAAAATTGACACATTTTACATCTCAAATGGAAAGGAGGAGATGTAATTCTAATGATATATATATATATATATATATATATATTACAAATCAATGTCTGTATTTCTTCAAAATAATATATGTACATTTATAAATAAATACTTGAAAATATAGTACTAAATGTTTATAAAAAATATATGTATAACTGTCAATGTAGCTTTGTCAACTATTACTTTTAAGATGTCAGCCTTCCCATAATTCCATGATGTCAATTTTTCCATAATTCTGTGATCTTAACGGTTGCTGCTTGCCTATTAATTAAATCTTGCTTATATTAATATCGCCTCTTTAATTTTTTTTTTATTATTATTTCTTTTCAGTTTCCAATATTTTTACATTGTTATAATTAAAATTGAAACCATAATACTTGATTTATTATGGTCATAAAAGACAGAAGCTGATAAAGTATCATTATTTTTAAAATGTTGTTTCGTATTTTGAATCCTTTTAAATATTAATAAGTGCTCTTTTGTTCTTTTTTCCAATGTGCACCTTGATTCACCTATATACCCACTACCACACCTACATGTCCATTTGTAAATGATACAATTTTTATTTATCAATAAAGTTTTATTTTTTGAATTGTTTATTAATTTATTTAATGTAGGTGGTGCATAAAATGCAATATCACATATTCCTTTATAAATTTTTTTAATAAAACTTGCCTGTTGATTCCAAATATTTGGTATTCATATCCACATTTTTTATCAGAATAATTAAAATTATTATTAATATTTTTATATTTTGAAGTAAAAATTTTAACAATATCATAAACACAATGAGAATTGTATCCAACATTTACCAATTCATTATAATAAATTTCAATATTTTTAGTTTTATATGATGCATATTTATAAAGATTATCATTTTTATATAAAAAGAACTTCAAGCCTGCCATTTTATGTGACATTGGTACTTTTGATTCATATGGAATATATCCTCTTTTTGCTATTGGTTTATAAGTCATATTGTAATCCAGTTTATCCTTTTTTCTAGTTATCTTGAGATCTAAAAATTGAACACTCATTGAATTTTCCTCTCTTATAATCCACTTTAAACCCTTTATATTATTTAATTCATTAAACAAATCATTAATAGCATTTGGCTTTCCACAAACAAAAACATCATCAACACATTGATTGTAAAAAATAATATCTCTCTGATAATTTTCCTTTTTTTAAAATATTTTCTTCATATGTAGATACCACAAAATTACATATTTGGGCAAATGTAGGAAGACCCATGGGCCATCCATTATTCATTTTATAAAATTTGTGCTTAAAAGTTGCATAAATGTTTTTAATCAATAAAGTTTATTGTTTCAACCATAAATTTTATTACTTTAACGTTAACATTTTTTTAACTTTAATGCATTATTAATTATTTCAATAGAAATCATTCTGTCAATTGATGTGTACATTTTACTGACATCAAAGATACAAATTACATCATAATTATCAATAACAACATTATTAATTTTACCACCAAAATCAAATGATGAACATATTGTATACATACCAAAACCAAGAATTTCCTGTAACATTTTCTCAATTAATTTACATGTTTCATAATAAAATACACCCCTAAAATCAATCATTAATCATAATGGTTCTTTTTCTTTATGCAATTTTATATTTGAAAATATTGTAAGACGTACTGCAGCCAAGGGATAAATCCTATAATAAGTACTATTATCAATTACATTATTTTTGGCTTTTTTAAAAATGTTATTAACAAAGTGAACATGTAAGCTTACAATATTTACCTTATTCACCTTTATAAAATTAAGAATACTCATTTGAGTAGTAACTTTATTTTCGTAATCCGATTTTAGTAACAAGCACATTTATAAACCTTTATCCTCTTTTATACACACAAGATTATTTCCAAATATAAATTTTCTAAATTTAGAAATTTATCCATTTCAATTATTATTTATTGCAATTTTAAAATTATTTTCTTTTACTTTTTTAACTAAATCATTGCAAACTTTTGAATCACAATTAATTACTCCCAATGAACTTTCAACAGCAGACCTCAATTCCAAATCATGATCTTTCCATTGGGCCCCAACATATTTTGCACCTAGATTTGAAATATATTTTTCTTAAAAATCGAGATCCACACCAGCCAAATTAACAAAGTTATTATCACGAAGCTTATTTTAAATTTCTTTCATAAACAAAAAGTTAATTTTCTTATTCAATTTCTTATAGTCTGTTATAATATGGATCAAAAACACTTGAGAAGTTCTCTTAAAACTGTACTAGTCATTTCTATTATTCAAATCAATCAAATAATTCAAACTTTTTGAGTAACACCTTTTATAAAATATTAGATATTTACATGAAGAAATAATATTACACAGCACCATCATTTTTAAACAGCATATTGTATTATATGGCAATGTACAAGACATAAAAAAATTATTTGACAACAATTTGGGAAAACTTTTAACATTTTACAGTTATATAGAAACTGCAATCTACATGTCAAAGTAATTATTTTATAAGTTACCTTCTGCCATTCTTCAATAATCCACATATCATTTCTAAAACTCGTTTCCATTGATATATATTATAATAAAATTAAAAATCAATATCTATATTTCTTCAAAATAATATATGTAAATTTATAAATAAACATTTGAAAATACAGTACTTAAATGTTTATCAAAAATATATGTATAACCATCACTTAGAAGCACTTTCAACTAACTTGTAGCTTTGGCAAGTATCACTTTCAAAATGTCAGCTTTTCCATAATTCCATGATGTCAACTTTCCCATAATTCTGTGATCTTAATGTTTGCTGCTTGCCTAATAATTAAATCTTGCTTATATTTATACATTAACATCGCCTTTTTAATTTTCCTTTTATTATTATTTCTTT
This sequence comes from Epiperipatus broadwayi, assembly GCA_028023455.1. NCBI lineage: Eukaryota > Metazoa > Onychophora > Udeonychophora > Euonychophora > Peripatidae > Epiperipatus > Epiperipatus broadwayi. Next base: position 24,404 of record JAQFVV010001053.1, on the reverse strand, counting down.
CAGTTTCCAATATTTTTACATTGTTATAATTAAAATTGAAACCACATATAATGATTTATTATGGTCATAAAAGACAGAAACTGATAAAGTATCATTATTTTTAAATTTTTGTTTTGTATTTTGAATCCTTTTAAATAATAATAAGTGCTCTTTTGTTCTTTTTTCCAATGTGCACCTTGATTCACCTATATATGCACTACCACACCTACATGTCCATTTGTAAATGATACAATTTTTATTTATCAATAAAGTTTTATCTTTTGAATTGTTTATTAATTTATTTAATGTAGGTGGTGCATAAAATGCAATATCACATATTCTTTTATAAATTTTTTTAATAAAACTTCCCTGTTGATTCAAAATATATGGTATTGATATCCACAGTTTTTTTCAGAATAATTAACATTATTATTATTATTATTTTTATATTTAGAAGTAAAATTTTTAACAGTATAATAAACACAATGATAATCATATCCAACATTTAACAATTCATTATAATAAATTTCAATATTTTTAGTTTTATCTAATGCATTTTTACAAAGGTTATCATTTCTAAATAAAAAGGACTTTAAACCTGCCATTTTAAGTGACATTGATACTTTTGATTCATATACAATATATCCTCTTTTTGCTATTGGTTTAGCAGTCATATAATAATCCAGTTTATCCTTGTTTCTAGTTATCTTGAGATCTAAAAATTGAACACTCATTGAATTTTCATCTGTTTTAATCCACTTTAAACCTTTTATCTTATTTAATTTATTAAACAAATCATTCATAGCACTTGGCTTTCCACAAACAAAAACATCATCAACATATTGATTGAATAAAATAATATCTCTCTGATAATTTTCCTTTTTTAAAAAAAATTTCTTTATATGTAGATATAACAAAATTACATATTTGGGAAACTGTAGGAAGACCCATGGGCCATCCATTATTCATTTTATAAAATTTGTACTTAAAAATTGCATAAATGTTTTTATCAATAAAGTTTACTGTTTCAAAAATAAATTTTATTATTTTAACATTAACATTTTTTAACTTTAATGCATTAATTATTATTTCAATAGAAATCATTCTGTCAATTGATCCGTACATTTCAGTGACATCAAAGGTACAAATTACATCATAATTATCATTAACAACACTATTAATTTATCAACGAAATCAAATGATGAATATATTGTATACATACCAAAAACAAGAATTTCCTGTAACATTTTCTCAATCAATTTACATGTTTCATAATAAAATGGACCCCCAAAATCAATCATTAATCGTAATGGTTCTTTTTCTTTATGCAATTTTATATTTGAAAATATTCTAGGACATACTGCCACTGAGGGATAAATTTTATAATAAGTACTATTATCAATTATATTATTTTTGGCTTTTTTAGAAATGTTATTAACAAATTGAACATGTAAGCTTTCAATATTTACCTTATTCACCTTTATAAAATTAAGAATACTTAATTTTCATAATCCAATTTTAGTAACTAGCATATTCATAAACCTGTATTCTCTTTTATACACACAACATTATTTCCAGATATAAATTTACTAAATTTAGAAGTTTGTTCTTTCCAATTATTATTTATTGCAAATTTAAAATTATTTTCTTTTCCATTTTTAAATAAATCATTGCAAACTTTTGAATCACATTTAATTACTCCCAATGAACTTTCAACAGCAGACCTCATTTCCAAATCATGATCTTTCCATTGGCCACCAATATATTTTGCACCTAGATTTAAAATATATTTTTCTTGAAAATTGAGATCTGCACCAGCCTAATTAACAAAGTTATTATCTTGAAGATTATTTTTAAATTCTTTTATAAGCAAAAAGTTAATTTTCTTATTAAATTTTTTACATTGTCTGTTATAATATCGATCAAAAAACACTTGAGAACTACTCTTAAAATTGTACCAGTCATTTCCATTATTCAAATCAATCAAATGATTCAAACTTTTTAACTAACACCTTTTATCAAAGATTAGATATTTACATGAAGAAATAATATTATGCAGCACTGTCATTTTTAAACAGCATGTTGTATTATATGACACCATACAAGATATATAAATGGAAAGAAATAATAATAAAAGTAAAATTAAAGAGGTGATGATAATATATAAATATAAGCAAGATTTAATTAATAGGCAAGCATCAAATGTTAAGATCACAGAATTATGGGAAAGTTTACATCATGGAATTATGAGAAGGCTGACATTTTAAAAGTGATAGCTGACAAAGCTACAAGTTAGTTGAAAGCGCTTCTAAGTAATGGTTATACATATATTTTTTATAAACATTTAAGAACTGTATTTTCAAATATTTATTTATAAATTTACACACACACACACACACACACACATATATATATATATATTGTAACTGATAAACATATCATGCCAACCATGTTGTGGTGCCAAAGTCTGTAAACTAAAAGCCTAACACATCACAACAAACAAAATTGATGATGTAACATGAATTTGTTATAATCTATTCTGGTTGTGGCCAGGGTACTCCACGAAGACCCATTGTAGAAGTATATAAAAGTACATTAGACAAATTATAAGTATGTAATTTTATTATCCTTCAAAACCTTAATTTGCGATTTTTCATTGCATGAGACCTTTTGGGTACCCATGGAAAATATGGTATGATTTGTGGAATAACTAAAGATTATTCTTTAAGAGTGACATGTATGGTTTTGGTACAAATGCTACTCTAGGTATGTCCTTTGCAATAATAAATAAGCATGGAAAACTTGGGTTCTTTCCTTATAAACTTAAATTTATAATTTAATAAATAATTTTTGATGAATTACAATTATAAGATTAAGAAAATAAATTCAATTGTAGCATTATCTGGTAAATCTGTTTATAAGTTTATAAAATCAATCATTTTATCATGTACTAGACTCAACAATGCAAAACTAAAGTGATGGAAAGGCAAATGGAATTTTATTGTACCTTACACATCATAAACTACCAAGAACAAAAATATTCAAATATTTTCTCAGAATATTACTAAGTGTTATATATCATACTGACAAAAGTATGTGCTCCAATGTATGCTTTATTCAAGAAATAGAATTTCTGTTTTTATGGTTGAAAAATAGCAATGGCATAGTATGTTTAATTATAAATTAATATTTAATTACAATTCTGTTATTAACAAATAATTGACGTAGGATGTTTAATATAATAAATAGATACATAAATAAACAAGTAAATAAAATAAATAAATAAAATATCATTCCAGTTGTTTTCTTCAATAAACATATAATAGGTACCGTTTTATAAAAGCCTAATCATTAATTTTATCATAATTTGATCTAATTTCTGCCTTGAAGAAAATATATTAAAATTCAACATCAAATCATGAAATACCCAATGTGTCATTTCCAGTAACAATAAATCTATACAATAGATCTATAATAATATAATAAATAATATTATATTTGCAGGAATTAGCTATAATTCAATACTAAACCAAAGTGAACATTCAAACTTCAGTTCAGATAAAATGTTAATTAACAAACAGTTAATCGTTATGAGGATAATTTAGATAAGATACCTTGCTACATTTTATGACTGAACTTATAAGTTATACTTATAGATGGAAGAAGATGACTGTAACATTATAATACAAAATACTTTGCCCAAACTTACATTTATGAAATAAAATATATCCCCGTTTATGTATTTATCTACACATAAGAATGATACAACAATGAATGCCCTGTGGGTTTATACACCATCATAAAGCAACAAATATAATTACACAATTTCGCAGATTAACCACCAGTGCAAGAATGAATGTAAAAATACAGAAAGTTGCAAATAATTAATCTGTGGATTAACCACCAGCACAGACTAATGCCATTTAACATTGTAAAGTAATATTAATATTTACTTCCTATTTAAGGACAAAAATTCTCCTCCTCAATTATTCTGACAATTCAGAAAAACACCAGCAATTTAGCAGATGTGGGTTCATACATAATGAAACATGTTTCAATAAGGACAACTAATACACTGATTTATTCTGTTTAAAATATAAACATAATAACAATGTAACACAGGTGACACAAGTATAGGAACAGAACCCTGGAAAGAGTCCTAAGACATTTCATAAGAAGTTGACACACGCCATAAATTTATTAGTAATTCTCTAGCTTTTCACAAACAATATTTCCTTAAATAAAGATTTTATTCAATCCCATAAATTTAATTTAAACATAGTAAAAGTATAAATCATGAACCTCACATATAAGTTCATATAACAATAAAAAATAAAATTAATTCATTCTTACTTAAATACATAAATAAAAGTATACAACATTTTTGAAATATTAAATATTATCTGTGAAATCAATATAAAATGTCTTGAACAATAAATACACAAAACACCACGTAATAATTATAAATTGCAGCCGAATTCCATAGATGTAATTATATCCGTTTGTTCTAGTTATTATGAGTAGTTTTAAATTAATGAATTTTACATGAGCTTCATGAATATGAGATAATTCCAAAAGCATGACATGTAATGTTTAAATTAAAATGTTCTTCATAAGTTATTAAATTCTGCATTTTTATATAGCATTGTTCCAAGTTTATAATATCCAGGCTATATTAATTTATCTATCCATATTTAAATCTTGGAATAATAATTAAAGCAAAATAATTTAATAATTTAAAATTGACTATAGAAATCAGAAGTTTTAGTTAATTATTTAAAGGTTGTTATTATTATTCAAGTAGTAAACAAATTGAATAGTAAATATATTACTGACAGTATATATTCAGATAAGATAATCAATTCTTCATTACTTAGCTGATACATAGAAACATTAATGTGGCATTTCAATAAAATTTAACATTTAAATTTTATTTGAAACCTCTTCTTTTTTAAAAAAAAGTAAAGTTTTCATATCCGAAAAACATCTGCAATTAAAATATTTATTTAATGTTTCCAGTTTCTATGTAATAAAGTATTCCAAATCATACTAACCTACTGCTATTAATTTTACTTTTAAAGTTAAACGTTCCGACATATTTCAAATGTAGATATTAGACAAATTATTAGCAATTTGATTCACTTGGCTGGCAGACTTGAACAGATTTTTTAAATTATATATCACCATTTTTATATTTAAATTCATATGAAAATTATTGGTTAACCCGTTTGCTTGTCAATAATTTTTAAAATATGATTAACATGTTTTTTGCTTACATTTTATTCTTACACCATTTTGACTTTTAATAATACCATGAATGCTTTTTTTTTTTACACTGAAACACACACGTTTGTTATATTTTTATCTAATGATTTAAAAATTACTTAAATAAATGGGTTTTGAATTAAATAAAACTAATTTTTTAATATTATTTTAAATAAATAAGAATTATTATTATTTTTAATCACGTTTTACTAAACTTGATGTGTAATGTTGATATCTTACAAATAAAACATATTTGACCCAAATAAGTGGAGGGAAAAGAGCAATTTTAAATATATTAAAATAACACAGGCAATAAGAAAGGCAAAATATTATTTTTTCTCAGCAGTAAATTATTTTGAATGCAAGTAAATAGTCTGTTCAGAATGCAAACCAACGCAATCAAATCACCAAGAAGAAGATAGAGAATTTTATATATCAGTTCTATGAATCTTTATATTTTACACTGATAGATAATATTATTATTTGATGTCTTTATTTTTAAAGCAATATATGTGATTATATAAATGAATATTTGTAAATACAATAACTAAATAATTGGAAATTTTTATCCACTTAGGAACACTTTCAGTTATCCCAGTAAACGTTGTCAACTAAAGTTTGAAAGGCTAACTTTTCCACAATTGCACAATCTTAATGTTTGCTGCTTGCCTGTTAATTAAGTCATGTTTATATTTGTATATTAGCATGTATTCCTTTATTTTTCTTTTATTGTTATTTTTTCAATTTGCAATATTTTAATTATTAAAATGGAAGTTAAACCATAATACATGATTTATTATTGTTCTAAAAAAACAGATGCTGAAATATTATTATCTACTATGCAATTTTGTCTTGATTTCTGAACTCGTTTCATAATAGAAAGTGCTTGCTATTATTAAAATGAGTTCAGAGATCGAAACAAAATTGCATAGTAGATAATAATATTTCAACATCAGTTTTTTACAACCATAATAAATCATGTATTTATGGTTTTGATTTCAATTTTAATAATGCAAAAATATTGCAAAAAGAAAAATAAAGGAAGCTGTGGTAATATACAAATATAAACATCACTTAATTAACTGGCAAGCAGCAAATGTTAGGATCATGTAATTGTGGAAATGTTAGCTTTTCAAAGCTTTAGTTTCCAAAGATTACTGGTATAATTGAAAGCGCTCCTAAGTGGATAATTTTTTTTAATTATTTAGTTACTGTGTTTACAAATATTCAATAATATATATATGCATGAATTACATATTTGATAATAAATAAACAACTTATTAAAAATAAATGAAAAATAGGTTTAAATTGCACCCGCCTTGCAAGCAAGTAGTTGGTTGCAGACGGGTGTGGGTTCGCGTCCCGGAGATGCTGTGACATATGAGAAAAAAAAAGGTAGATTTGCAAAAATGTAAAAGATTGCATCATATTATTTTAGAATAAAATTGTTTATTAAGAATGGGGGGGGGGGGCATTGGGAGAAATAAAGATTTTGAAACCTGCTCTTTTTTCTTTTTATAAATTAAATTTAGAAAAAAAAAGTAAATGTTAAAAAAAAAATAACTAATAATGAAATGTTTAAAAATAAAACTGACTCTATAATTACTTTGAAAATCTTGTAAACTATCTCATTGACATGAATATGATAGCCAGTAGGTGAATCTGAAAAAAAGATAAGATAAATATAAAGTAAAATTAATTAAAAAACGAAATTAAAATTATGATAACAAAATAAACAATGAGAGAGTTAAGTGTAAAAGGGAAACTTATTTATTATTTCCAGTTTTCTTTTGAGTTTCATTTAAGTTTAACTTAAATTTCATTGAAGTCTCAGTTTGAGTTTCAGTTCAATTTTCATTTCAAGTTTTCCAGATTCAGTCAGTAGTTGTGGAGTTTCTCAGCTCACTAGTTCAGCAGAAAATATAAATGATGCTGAAGAAGTAGCAATATGGACTTCTAGAAAACCTTTGAGGGTTCAACTGGGCTTAGCTCCATCAACTGTCTGCACCTAAAATCAATGTCAAATAAATAATATAGATGCTGCTGCATACTCTCTCCCATTGTTTGTCAGAAGTATGCAAGTAAACCCATGAAGCCATTGATGAAGACAAAAACACCAAACAGTTACAATAAAGACCAATGAAAATATTTTATCTTGATATCATGAAAAATATAGTTAAGTATATTTTTTCAGTCATAAATGTATATATATATATATATATATATATATATATATATATATATATATATATATATATATATAACAATTTTAAAATTACAAATTATATCATGATCATAAAAAACAGATTCAGTATGTAAATTCATTTTATTATTACTAAAATAAAATATTAATATCATAAATTTAATTATAGAAAGGTAAATTTATAAATTTGCTTTGCAATAAATTTATATGTATATGTATAATGCACCCCATATCATGATCCATAACCATGATGACATGATTTAGATTTTGTTTAAAGGTTTTACCTCTTTTAGATTAAAGTAAAATAGTTATAAACAAATTAACATTAATCACTACACCTGTGATAAAATAAATTCAAATTTATTAAATTTTGGAAAATAATTTGTTTACAATAAATTGTTTGTAAATTAGCATTTATTTTATATAGCATCTGTATACACCTGTATTTACATTCGAATATCAGCCAGTACTTTAGATTTGCTCATATATAAATATTTGAGTCGTAGAAATAAGAGGATTCCTTTTTATTTCTGCATAAATATTATATCTTGTATTGGTGAGAATGTATTCATTTATTATTAACACTCGCAAAGCGTTTGCACAATTAGCTTAAAAGGCTGATATTCGAATGTAAATACAATTGTATACAGACGCTATATAAAATAAATGCTTATTTACATATGATTAAGTTTCAGTTGGAATGACGTTTAGTAAATTCTAGACAATTTCATCGACATCATTCATTCAGACATCGTATAGAGTAATTGAAAGTGACTGTTCTATCATCACACTTTCTTTGCCAGTACTTCAGATTTGCTCATATATAAATATTTGAGTCGTAGGAATAAGAGGATTCCTTTTTATTCCTGCATAAATACTATATCTTGTATTGGTGAGAATGTATTCATTTATTATTAACACTCGCAAAGCATTTGCACAATTAGCTTGAAAGGCTGATATTCGAATGTAAATAAATTGTTTGTATAAAAAAAGACATTAGAATGGAATAAGTCAAATTCCTGGTAAGATTATACCTGACTGAAAAATCGAACAAATGTTTAAATAAATGTAAAAAATCTGAAATTTTAAATTAACATCTAATGCTAATGTGTTCCCAGGTGTTAGATAATTTATCAATAAGCAGGAGCCAGAGATAAATATTGTATAAATAGGCTATATTTAAAACTAGACATACCAAAATTTAAAAGAAATATTACCATCAGAATCCACATCACTTAAAATCTTGAAATGTCTGACTAAGGATACTGTGTTTTGCTACTTTCTCTTGGGACAATGGTGAGTTTACTGCCATCTTATGTGCCTAACAACCTGACTATCCTATGTATGAAATTCTCCATCAAATACCTGCTACCAGAAGGAGAAGACACCAAGAACCCTTCCAAAAAGAAATGCCATTATATCTGAAGACCAAGTATCTACATCACCACCTGCATTGAAGATTTGATAATATCATTCCAGAACCACATACATCTAAATCATTTAATAATTAATATGCAAAACTCTTAATTTTAAAAGGTAACTAAATGTAAAATAAAGAAATAATTGAACGTTCAAGCTAATGTTAACTCTAAACTGTGTCTAAATTAATTAACATTATATATATATATATATATTTGGAAGTGCAAGCTATATATAAGTCATGTGACATCTGACTTGTTATTATAAATATATGTGTGTGTGTTAAAACGAAGATTTGCACGGTTAAATATATAAAATACATATTTTGCGGGTTCATCCGTGTTAAAAACTTTTAATATTAATATACTGACGTTTCGACTTGTGTGACCAAGTCGAAACGTCAGTATATTAATATTAAAAGTTTTTAACACGGATGAACCCGCAAAATATGTATTTTATATATATACTTGTAATTTTTATTTTAGTTAAATCATTGAATTCTTATCTCTTTATTACTGCAGTTATGACTATATATTTCTTTTAAATTTATTTTTCAAATGTATTTTATATATTCTGTATGTCAATGCTTTGAAACAGTAAGAACTCTAAATTCAGTAATCTTTAGGAAGATATAATTTAAAAATATATTCATTTAATTATATTTGTTAGTCTCTCCAATTACGCAGTTCACTGTTTCAAAATCATATATTTTAATAATAACTAATCGCTGCACATTCATTATTATTGATTATTTGTATGTTATTAACGCATAGTGTGATTTACTTTAAAATTTGATTTATGGTTTTAAATATTTGTTGTCATAAGTAATAGGGCAGTTATAAAGTATATTTATTAATCTATTATTGAACCTTTCCAAATATACTTTTTCCTCTTTAATTAATTATTTAGATGTGGGTTAAAGTGTATTAAACAAGATTGATAACTCAATTTACCTTTTAATTAGCCCAACACAACACTATATTGAGAATTGGCTTATATTAGTTAAACTGATATATGCTATTCATTTATGCACAGTTAACTTTAAATATAGGTGTTGTATTATTTATTGTGTTGTTGATGAATTTTTTTAAGTACAACGCATTCCACATTCTACTGCATCTTTTAAATTGGACTATGGTTAGGCCATTCCATTCTACTATTTTGTGTCTGTTTTTATGGCCTGGTCATTTGAATAAGCCACCCTCTCCTGATTTTCAATGTTTCTACCATTAACAACAATATGCTTACTCCCAGGGTACAATGCCTTGTTGCAAGAATCCTTGAAGAATTATCCATCCATAAGGCATTTTTTTAGTAGTATTTGCCAGTGCTATAGCATATATTGGTGGTATAATGTAGCTAAGTCTTCCCTCCTATCAATTAAATATTCAGCATTGATCTGAAACTACATCTTGGTTACTAGATTGAAGCTACATCAGCATGAGCTTATTTATGCACTCACACCTTAGATAGAAATATATACATTTATACAATACTATAATGAATGATCTATCCAGGACTAATAAAATTACTTATAAAATAGCAACCCACAATGTGAAAATAGGATTTGGAATTCCATTATATTGCATAATCTAGCTGACCCTATATATATATATATATATATATATATATATATATATATATATATATATATATATATATATATATATATATATATATATATATATAAACAAACAAAATAAAGACTTATAAATCCAATAAATAATATTATATTTCAAACAGAGGACTGGTTTTCATCAGAAAACCAGTCCTCTGTTTGAAATATAATATTATTTATTGGATTTATAAGTCTTTTTGTTTTTGTTTTTATATGTATTTCCTTTGGTTAGTTTGTTATATATTAATATTTTGATAGATATATATATATATATACTTGTTGATTTTAATATGTAAAGATAAGATTGCTATAATAATTTGTCTCATACACTTTGACACCTGTGTACATTCACCCACAGATGGAAATTTGTTTTGTTTTGTCTTTATAAATTAATATATATATATATATATATATATATATATATATATATATATATATATATATATATATATATATATATATATATATATATATATATATATATATATATATATATACGGGTTGTGATAATAATTCATTTATTTATTTTTATATCATTTTAAGTATGAAATGGTGGTGGGTAGTTGGGATTAAATAAATATTTAATTATTATATTAAACTTGTTTCATTTTCCTATTATTATTTATTTGATAAAATGTTCTTTCTTATCAATCACATACCAATAATAACCTTTTAACTTACTCATTGAAGACCCTAGATGTAGAGTACTGAGCTAGCCACATGTGATATCACTCTACCAGGGTGTTAAATCTTCTTCTTATACTCCACTGAACTTATGGTATTGCACACCCTTCTAGGAGGGGTGGAAATTCATTTTTATTATTTTCTAAAAGTGGCATGCAAAAGCTATCTGTAAATATACTTTTCAAAGGTGTGATTGCCATAGGTTCTAAGCATTCGGGCATTTGAGTAAGATATCAACTAAAGGGGGTTTTTAACTGGCAGAGTCTGTTTAATTCACTCTTTCTATCAGTTTGGCTGGAAGTATCAACATATATGAGTACAGATAATTGGCTAAATTGATATCCATTTCTTTCCCTGTTAAATCTCGGTCACTTCATGTTCAGTGCAAGATTATAAATAAAAATCTGCAGGGGAGTATGGTCCGGTACAGTATATATATATATATATATATATATATATATATATATTTGCAGAAAGGAGTTTGCTAATAACTGAAAGGAGACATTTTGCTTTCTGTTGAAGACCTTGAAATATCAAGCAGGGAAAATTCCTAAAATCCATTCTATATATTATTGTTGTCATTGCCTAGGTTTTTACTATGTGATAATTCATATAATATAAAATGTGGATGGGCTACTCACCAACATGCATTAGTCAGTGTAGCGAGTTTATTGACTTTTTATCTTTGAATTTAAGATCAAGAAACACCATGGTCTTTCTTCTCAGTTCCCTGAAAAGGCAGAGTGAATATATGTGTGAATGATTTTTTTCTAAAAGATATATACAATCATGACAAAAATAAATCATGATCCTTATTCCCAGGCAGTTCTAAAGTCAACATCCAGGTCAGAGGTTGGTTGCCAAATGTGGAGGTTGCTAAGAATCGCTCGATTGCAGACTGGCACTGCATTTTGATGACTACTTTTTATTTAGGTACTTACAACTGCAGATTAATTTTAAGTGAAGGATGATTACAAGAATTTGAAGAACTATCTCATATTAAATGGGACATTATTGGACTTTGTGAGATCAGAAGAAATGTGAAAAGACAATTGGATTTAAAAAGTGGACATGTACTCTACTACAAAAATACAAATATTGGAAGTGTAATTATAATAGTATTTATGATAAATGAATAATGAATAAACAACATTGTAGAGATTATTGATGTATTGGACAGAGTGTGAAGATTAGTTATTCAATTTAATGGCAGATACCAAATTTAGATAATTCACTTTTATGGCTCAACAAGTCTTCATAGCGATGAATTAGTACAAGATTTTTATATGGATGTACAAAAGGCTTTTGATAATACTAAACATTTTAAAATTGTTATGAGATGGTTTAATGCTAGAATTGGTAAACAAATGAAAAAATAAAGTTTATATACCAAATGTCTAAATGATAAAGATATATCAGATGATTGGAAGAATGAAGTCTTAATATTTATATTTAAATTTTTTTATAAAGGAGATATTAAAAATTAAAGACCTCTCAGTCTTTTCTTGGTTTTATACATTTTTTTTACCTAAATAATATTCACTCATCTACAGAGAACATTGAATTTCATCAAACCAAAAGAACAAGCTGGATTTAAATTTGGTTTTAGTACAATATATAATATCCAATATTAAGAGAAGTTATAGAGATGGCCAATAAATATGATTTGCCTACATGCTTTGGAATTATAGATTATGAAAAGGCATTTGATTTTATAAGCATGTCTTCATTGACTAAACCATTGGAATATCAAGTTATAAACCTGGATATTGTCATATTCTGAATAATATTTACAAATATGCAACAACAAGAATTAGATTTCATAATGATACTAAAAAAATTAACATTGAGAAGGATGTAATACAGGGTTCTCCATGTTTCTAAAAAGTTTTACAGCAATTCTGCAAGAAGTATTTTGTAGATTAAAATGGGAAGCTAAAGAAATAAAAATAAATGGAGATCATTTAAGTCGTTTAGATTTTGAAAATAATACAGTTGTTTCTTTGCAAATAATACTTCAGAGCTTCATGAAATGTTGCAAAAGTTATCAGATGAAAGTAAAATAGTAGAAATACAGATTAATGTTAAAAAGAAAATAAAGAGTGATTATGATGAGTTAGAAGAAAATAACAACTACAATTAACTTAGTCTGATGATTAATACAGTTGAAAACGTAAATGGATAAAATTAATTATGGAATTACACTTGGTTGGAGTGCTTTTTTTAAAAAATAACTCAATATTAAAATATGTGTATGGTTTTGAAAAGGAATGTTTTAATAAATTTGTTTTAAGAGTTATTACTTAGGGATCTAAGACTTGTACACTTAAGGAAAGAGTATTATACTGACTTCAGATAACTCAAAACGTATGGACAGATGCATGTTATGAGTAGCAAAAAATATTGAAAATGCAATAAATGGGGAAGAAAACAAACGGGGGTTAATTACATTATTGAAAAAATTAAAAGACTGAAATCAAGTTGGGTTGGACATATTGCTAGGAAAGATGATAATAGATGTACACTTGAAATCTTAAACTGGATTCTAAGAGATTGTAAAAAACTAGAAGGAGACAACATGTGAGATGGATGGATGAAACATGAAAGTGTGCAGGAATGATTTGGAGAAGAGAGGCTAAAAATCGGAGATGGATTGTGCTTGAAGAGACCTTCATTCTGCAGTGTATTGATAATACTTGATGGTGATATATATATATATATATATATATCACCATCAAGTATTATCTTTATATATGTATATTACAATATATATATATATATATTGTAACATAATAAAGAATCAAAAAGATATTACCATACCTGAGTAGTCCATAGAATGATCATAAGTAAAGGGTCGCTAAATATTATAAGCAAATTGTTAATAACCATTGTATTTTGACTCAGGTATATGGAAATCATGTGAAGTGAGAACACTCGTAATTCAATAAAATATAACTCAGGTATACAGGCAGTAGATTTTATCCACTTTCATTTCTTGGTTTGATGTTAAGTGCATGTTTAAACAAATACTAAGTGAATATGGTCTAGCAGGGCGCCACTAGATTATCTGAATCTAGACACGGTTATATCTAATAACTTTTTACATGTACCGGGTTTGAATCCCTTTTTGGTACTTTATTTCTAATAAAAAATGAGAGATTTTGCTTTTTGAGCCATATCACTATACGCACTAATATTTAGGTAAAAGTAAAACATCTTTAAACCAAAGTAGAGTATACTAGACATAAATCATTTCTCAGATCTTAACATAACAAATGTGTTTCAATATTTTATAAGTTTACTAGCTCAGATTATATATAACTAATTTAGGATGGCAATTCACTCATCCTTGCATGAAATAGATGATGGGATGTGGTGATAATAATACTAAGAAATCACTAAATATTATAAAATCAATATTTATTTATGGCCTTTAAACAGTTAAACAGCTCATTAATTAAAAGGTTGATGACGATGATGATGATGATGATAATAATAGCAATAATGACAAGGGTTTCAACTACAGCTCTAGGACTAAGCCTAAACATAAAACTAAATTTTATAAAGAAATTCATAATTATTGCTTAATTTTAGCATATTTACTTATATCTTAAATAACTAATATTCAACCATTGATGATGATGAATAATCACACTTAACAAAGACTACACTTAATGAAATATATACGCCTCGTTTAATAAAACAAACTAATATTTATTACTACATTTCTAACGTATACATAAAAATTTCTAGATAAATATGAAAATTGACATGAATAATAATAATAATAATTGGTTATATAACAATCCTCAGATTAATTTTAAGTTCTTCCCCCTTTCCCTTCAAATGTATTTTGTATTAAGTTGGATGTCACATTGACCATGATTTTCACTCCATGAGAAAAGTATTTAACAAAAAAAAAATATTATCTGCTCATTAGCACACATACTTTAAAAATCCAACATGTAAATAGAATGTAAAAAAAAATGTTAGTAAAATTGAAAGAGCAAGTTTTAGAAAAGAGTTTTAAATTATTTTCTCCCCCTCCCTTCCAAGCGCTGAAATCTATACTTAACTTGAAACAAAATAATCTAATATTCTAATACTACTCATTATTTCACATTCACTCCCAATTATACACATATAAAAATATTATTATGTATGTGCGTGTTTTATCCCATAATAACAAAATATTATTAAAAACCAAAATAATAATAATATATCAGTTAAAACTAAAATCATAACACCATAAAAAAAATTGTTTTACACATTAATATTGTAAAATTAATAAACAAATAATTTTCATACATTCAAGGTCATTTATGAAGCTCAAAGTTATTGTTAGTAAGACATTCGTGTTTTAATCGATCTGAATAGTCTTTAAAAGTTCTTTAAATAAAATATACCACTTTATCGCTAAAATGTTTCTTAAGACTGATATCATAAAGAAAATAGATATAAAAAGTCATATTACCGATCTTTTGTTTGTGGCGAATTCCCAAGGGTTCAAACTTGTCTTGTATAATGTCTATATTTCGGCAGCTACTATTTCTGTTTTATGTGGGAACAATCTCTTTCTTGAGGTGTATAACTATTTGATGATGATGACTCTATTGAGGTTATTTGCTTTAGTGGACAATTTGGAAATCATTATATTAAATTTTCTTCTCTTCCTGTCAAGCATGTGGATGAAATACAGCAGTTGTTTTCCCATTTGTAAATTTTCTTGAGTTTAAAATCAGTTGTGGTAACAATTAATTGGACTTGATGATTAATATTTATCAGTAGATTAATTCATCTTCTTTGAATGCAGGTTAATGCTTTCTTCCTTCTATTAAAAACATCTTATTTCTCTGGTCAGTTGAAAGGTGTAGAATATTATTTTAGACACATCTTTTCTTTCTTATGTGATGTGCAGCTTCCCCAGATGGGCTGGAACCGATGGGACATATACATAATTTTTCTAGCCAGACATTTCTTATATTTTCAGCATTCAATTGGATAGTTTAATAATCTGAATCATAAACAACAATCCTAATAATAATTCAAGACAGCTTTTTATATCCAATTTTTAACTAACTTCACCAATCAGAGATAGCATCACTTGCTATTTTTGGACAAATTTGTTTTAATTAGATCTCTAATTTATTTTCAACTATATTATTTTTCAACTGAAAAGTTTAATCCTTTTTGCAGACACTTTTGTTTTAAAAAAAAATAGACTCAATCCTTATTTCCTTTTTTTTCTTTTTTTTTCTTCTTTTTAACATCCAGGTAACACTTCAAATCTTTGAGCTTCCTTCTTTAGATCTTGAGATAAGACAATTTAATTTTTAGAGTTCTCATTATAAGCTTCCAAAGTGAAAAACAATTATTTACAAAAAAAATTGCTACAAAGATCGATATCTGATTAAACAGATTTCCTCTTTTAACAAAAAATTGTACAAAAAAAATAATTTGACAGATTTAATACTTCCTTTTCTTTCAATATTTAGGAAATGTAAATTTTTGTATGTAATGTACACACATCCTTCATTCTTTCAAATCATTCATAAACTAACCTTAAATAATATGATTGCTAGCTTAGTAATTATAACCCAATTATTTAATTAAGTCTGTAACTTTTAAATCCCAATTATAATTAAAGAAAAACAAAATAAAAGCATAGAATAAAATATTAGAAGTGATCAAGCATAGGTTAGTTTTAAAGAAAGTTAAAATATTTAATATTTGAAATATAAAACAATTAAATAATTTACACATACATTGCCTATATGTATGCATTATAACTTTGCTTTTTAACAGGAAATTTAAATATTAAATAGTTTAAATGTGTGTATTACCTTTCTATCAACACACAAACAAATAAAGCATATAATTGTTGTCCCACTCTCTTTCTGTTTAAAGCTTTTGAAATTTTGATCTGGAAGGGTTTGAACTTGGATACCCTACAGCTTCTTTTATGGTTATATAAAATTGTGATGATGATTTTTGGTTTACCTTTTCTACATGCACATTACTATAAATTTATCTAGTGACTAAATTGTAATGGCACAACTTTCTCCCCCTTCGGATAAAATCATCAGCACTTTTGTTTTAACTATATTTTAAAAAAAAAAATCCTAACTAATAAATACACTAATAATAATAAACACTTATAATATATATAAAAAAAAATTAACTACTGGTAAATATATTTTTCATTAGAAAACCTAAAAGTAATTTATTTGGAGATCTTTGCCAGGCTATTCTGCTGAAGTATAAGGGATCAAACTCCTAGCATTATAGGTCCCCTTATTCCCATCAAGAGCAGCAAGCATAAAGGCATTCTCTCCTATCTTTTTAGTGATTTTGAATGGTCCTTCATACAAATGCAGAAACTTTTTAAATTTGTTTCTTTGGGGGTTGCTAACATGACGGGTGCGTACCAGCACAAGATCATTGATCTTAAATGGATGTGGTTTAGTTCTGGATTGCTTCACCCTTTTTTGACCCATGAGTTTAAGTTGGACTCGAGCCTTATTAAGGTCATCATCATTATTTATTTCCTCAAGGGTAATAGGCAAAGGGATTTTAATAAGCAAAGGTTCCTGTTTTCCGTAATGCAACCTAACAGGGGGGAATCCTGTTGATTCATTACAAGTGATATTAATGAAATTTACCAATTCAGGAAGTTTATTCACCCACTGTCTATGATCATCTGGAATGTAGACTCTATAAAGTCTGCTAAGCTCATGCATATTGCACTCGCAGGGGTTAGACTGCGGATTTCGTATAGAGCTCATAACATGTTTGATGTTCTGAGTTTGAACCCATTTCTTCCAGGTCTTCGATACAAAGGCAGTGGCATGATCTGTCAAAATCACATCAGGTTTATCCCCGGCTTGCAACTGGTGTTTGGTGAGGCACCTGATAACACCCTTAGCATCAGTTCATGGCACGGCAAATGCAGATACATATTTAGAAAAGACATCATATGCCACTAAAATGAACTTTTGTCGGTTATAGGCCAGGAGTGGTCCATAAAAATCAAGTGCCAACAATTGGTTAGGCCGATCCGGGATTATGGGTTGTAAAATACCAACAAATGACCTAGCATGATACTTAGTCTTGGCACAAACTGTACATTGTTTAATGACATTGCTGACACTTCTATACATCTGATTCCAATAGAAATAATTCTTTAACACATAATAAATCTTTGGAGTGCCATAATGGCCATATTTGCAATGAGCATATTTTACTAATTTATTAATGAGGATTTTAGGAATCGCGATCCTCCAAGGGTTACCATGATTAACCTTAACCTTATACATGAGAAGATCTAGGTTGAATTTTTGGGGGTAAAAACTTTCTTGAGTGATTTCTTGGAGCTGTGGTGGTTTAGGGGATGATTCAGGATGGTGATGATTCTGCCCAATTTTAGGTCTTGTTTTTGAATCCCAGCCAAATTATGGTAATCTTTTAAGATATCTCTCTCTAATTCAACATTAATATTATTAATCAAGATATTCTCTGTACCGGGATGTTGGGGCACAAGACAGACAGGGTGACGACTAAGAACATCCGCAGGGATATTCTTAATACCCTCAACATAGACGATGCTGTAATTAAACAGTTGTAGGTATAGACTCCACCTAATTAATCTTTCATTATTTAAATAGCTTTTACTTAGAAATTCTAAGCTCCTATGGTCTGACAAAACAATGACCTCAGAGCCAAGCAAAAACTGGCGTAGCTTTTGAAAGGCCCATACTACTGCTAGGGACTCTTTCTCTGTTATGGAGTAGTTCAGCTCTGCCCCTCACAAATGTCTACTTAAAAAGTATAAGACCTGAGGTCTTTGATCTTCATCAAGCTGATATAAAACTACTCCCAGACCATAGTGGCTACTGTCTGTCTGTACAAAAAACTTTTTACCAAAATCAGGGTAAGATAAAATAATGTGGTTCAAAAAGGTTTGTTTTATGGTATTGAACTCTCTGGTATGCTCAGTGGTCCACCTCCACCTTTCTGATTTCTTTAATAACACAGACAAATACTGGGTATCCTCGGCAAAGTCCCTATAAAACATATGATAATAGTTACATAAACCGAGGAAGGACCGCAGTTGCTTTTTGGTTTTTGGCATTGAGAAGTCCTGAATAGCAGCAATCTTTTCGGGATGGGGTTTGATACCCTGTTTGCTGATTACATGTCCCAGAAAAGTAATTTCTTTTGCAGCTATAGTACATTTCTCCAGGTTTATCTTGACATTATGGGCTAAACACTCTTCAAAGAATATCTGTAAGTGTTCTAGATGCTCTGTAAGACTGCTGGAAGCAATAACTATGTCATCCACATACATGATGATCTTTTCTTTCAATTGTTTTGAAAAGATCATATCCAAACATCTGATCAAACCAGCACCACTGTTAATGAGACCAAAGGGCATTCTTGTAAAAATATAAGTTTGACCTTGAAAGCGAAAATCTGTATATTTTTGGTCTTCATGGTGTAGTGGTATCTGCCAATAACTGGCTGTCAGATCAAAAGATGAGAAAATTGACTTTTGTTTGAATTTAATTAGCAGCTCATGTACAGGTGGAGGAATATCGCGTTCAGGAATGGTTATCTGGTTCAGCATCCGAGCATCCAGACATACTCTTACTGTACCATTTTTCTTTCTGATAATTACCAAAGGATTGACATAAGCAGAGGAACACTTCTGAATAATTTTCCATTCCAACATTTGGTCTATCTGTTTTTGTACCTCGGCCTGATATTGATAAGGAACTGGATACATTCTCTGTTGAAAAGGTTCATTATCCTTTAACTTAATTCAATGAGTATATCCACTGATGATGCCTGGAACAGTGGAAAACAGGCTGTTATAATTGCACATCAGTCGGTATAAATTTTCTCCTATAGTCATATTGGCAAGAAAAACATGATTAATTTTAGTTTTAATACCAACATCAATTAATGTGCTTCGAATACATAGCAATTGTCCAGAGAGTTTCGGTAACTCCCATTCAAAAGGCAACTGTTCTTGTCGACATAAAAATAGCTCATTCTCATAATCTAATTTACATTTATTTCTGATCATGAAGTCTGAACCTATAATGACATCATGAACCAATTCAGGCATAATCAAGAAGACATGATCAAACTCAGACTGGTTAAGCCTAAAATTAATCCAAACCTGCTTGTTGGACAGCCTGGTTCTCTTCCCATTAGCCAGAGTCACTTGTATCTGTTTAATGGGCAAGGAGGGTATACAACTATTTACACGAAGCATCTTTTGATACGCTTTTTTTTGAGATGATGGAGGCTTGACTACCAGAGTCAATTAAGCCATTTATACTAATCCCCTCCATCAATAATTTAAGAACAGGACAAGTTAGAGTGGATAGGTGGTTCACCTAGTTCAAATGGCTCTAGGTAATCCACATCCAGATCAAGGGTATTTAATAACCACATCTCATTGTCCCTCTTACTGTTAGCATATGGCCCCAGCACTGAGGAACTATTATACCAGGACAGTTCTAGTTTAGCGATGGAGTCTTACTTTGGGCTTTTCCCCCTGGTCTTTTTAGCACTGTGGTGATTCCACTTGTAGAGGGTTGCTTGTCTCTAGGAATTACTTTCTTCCCAACGTTATCCCTAAAATTTCCCTAGGATTGATTAGGAGGCCTAGCCCTATAATTGTTTCTATACCCATATCTACCTAAATTTTGATCATTTGTTTGATCACCAAGATTCAGACTAGAGACATTATAATTATACCTGTCCTTGGTGCTCTTGGGCCTAGTCTCTGAATCTAGCTCTGAAATTTCTAGAGCATCCAGGATTTCTGATGCTTCCTCTATACTGTGGCAATCAGCAGCAATTAGCATTTGTTCAATGCTTCGGGGAAGATTGTGTCGGAGTATTCTCAGGATTTGGTGCTCTGAGAGGGGAAATGCAGTCAGACTTTTCAACTTAACTGCCTGCCCTCTGAAAAATTGTGTATAGCTACCCTTGGTACCCCCATACTTTTCCTGTGTAATTTGGTAGCGCACCTGGTCCTGCCTATCTTCACTCCAAAAACAGGCTAAGATAACACAATGAAAATCCCCAAAGGTAGTGGGCTTATCAAATAGGGACCACCACCATTCCTTAGCATAGGCATAAAGATGGTTACAGGCAATGGCCAACTTTTCCCGTTCATTTAACCTACACACAGAAAAGAGTTCTTCCAATGTATACAGATACTCTAAGGGGTTCTCCCTGCTCTCCCCACTAAAGGCCTTAATTTTAATTAAATTTGAGGTCATTGACCGTCCTACTCTATATTCATCTTGATGGTCAGCCCTATCTACTAATTTTTCAACTTGTGGATTTTTACCTAAAGTAGACATCCTTTTCTCTGACTGACTCTGTTCTGAGCCATCCCTACAGTCATCTGGACTGGTGCTACCATCGCTCTGGCCTGAATTTAGGTTCGACCGATACTGCAGCTTTACATTAATACGATCTTTTAATTCCCCTATTTTCTGGTAGAGTTCATCCATCTTGGGGTTGATGTATTCCACAACATAGGCCTTCTGGTTCTCCTCAACCTTTTCCAACATAACACCCAATTCATGTTGATTCATTCTGGATCCCTCTTCTAAAGAACTTGACTTGTCCCTTTTTACTATCTCCTCCCTAAAGCTATCCATTTGTTTCCCCAATTCTTTCCTAAGATTTTGGTCAATTTGTACACACTCATTGGCCATGCTTCCCTTAACTTCTCGTATTTCCTTTTCTAAGCCACTAAACTTATTTTTCATAGTGAGGGTTTGATCTACACAGCCCAAAGTGGCTTCCTTATATGAGTCCACTTTGGCTACCACCTCCTCTAATCTAATATGAATTCCTGCAGAAGTTATTTTGGCATTCTTTTCTATGCATTCTGATATGGATTGGGAGACCAAACCATGGACCTCATTCCTAACTAACTCAATTTCTCTCTTATTTTCTTCGATAGACTGCTCCACTTGAGCCTTTAATGACTGTAGTCCCTGACAGCCCTCCTGTTTGGTGACTTCCATAGACCTACACATTCCTTCTATCCTCTCCTCTAATGACACAAACCTATTTTTTACACTCTATATTGGACCTTTCTATCCTAGTTTCCAAAGCGATGATCATTTGGTTGTTATTGTCAATAGAGTTCTCTAGATTTACCCTTAAACCTTCTATACTTTTCTCCATAGATTGACCTATCTTTTGTTCTAGATTTTCCATCCTTTGCTTACTATCTTTTCTTAGACTCTCTATACTTTGCTTACTATCTTCTCTTAGACTCTCTATACTTTGCTTACTATCTTCTCTTAGACTCTCTATACTTTTATTATTTTTCTCTATCTTTTGTTCTAGATTTTCCATCCTTTGCTTACTATCTTCTCTTAGACTTTCTATATTTTGCTTACTATCTTTTCTTAGTCTTTCTATATTTTGCTTACTATCTTTTCTTAGACTTTCTATATTTTTCTCCATCTTTTGTTCTAGATTTACCATACTTTTATTATTTTTCTCTATCTTTTGTTCTAGATTTTCCATCCCTTGCTTACTATCTTCTCTCATACTTCTGAGCATTTGCATTACCATGTACATGTCTGATGGTGCCATCTTTGCTATCTGAGCCTGGCCCACTTCTGGCTCCTCATCTACCTCCACACTTGAGGCCATATTATTGCTACTAACATTAAAGGCATCTTCCTCTACTTCCTCTCTTTCCTCTTGTGTTTTTAAGAAAACCTCCACATCCTCTTCTTCAGTACGAAAATGATCACTGATTCCTGGTATTGGGGCACCTTTCCTCTTCCATAACCTCTTCCATACTATAATTTAGTTCACTCATGTTATAAAACTATATATATCCCATCTGTACTTCCCCTGACCATCAAAAATCCACACATCTTCTCCCTGTCTGACACCTATTCTGACCAACTGACTGATTTGATTTTCACCTTATTATGCATTTACAAATACAACAAAAAAAATTTTAATATCCTTATTTAATGAACTACACAACAATAATCTATATAGTGCATGTCTGTCTGTAATAGCCCAAATTATACATTCATCCATTCTCCCAGAAATCTGACAGATATTGACAGTCCACAGAATGACTAGCAGTTCACAATCTTGAGATAAATAAAAGAATTCAGTCACAGCACTATAATCACACAATGCATCACGTTAGCACTCAGAAGATCATCCTAATTCGATCACTATTAACCACCACAACTCCTTGATTAAATGAAGCAAACTCTGTTGCAAGAAAAGATGTATTAAGTCTAAGGGCTAAAATAGATAAACTATGCCTTGCTCTCTCTTGGAGTCTTATGTGGCAAGTATCAAGGAATGCCTTGCTTATTATTGACTACAAAAACGAAACCTTGCTCTCTCTCTCTTGGAGACTTATAGGCTGATATCATGGCAGGACTACTGTTAACTGCTTTATGATAAAATAAAGATAACATATAAATTGGGTTGGAGCAGTAATGGGTTCGATCATTCATAAATTACACGAAATACATAGCATTCTCAAGGCAATGACAAAACTCTCCACTCATCATCAAAACTGCAATCTAACCAACCAAACTCCAACGATCAACCATCCAATCAAACCTCTAAAATCATAGACTTTTTACAAAATGAACTCCCCAAACACACATGAGACTACTATACCATAATTCATCACTATTACTATGCCTATCCTATCTGGCAATAAATTATTTTAATGTTCCACAAAAAAAAAATCTATTATTTATTTCACCTTTGTCTTAAGTTGTGATATTCATCTCTATTTTCAAAATTGATAAAACAAAACTAAGCTGTTTTGGCTGTACCCATTTTATCATCATCAATGAAAAATTAAATCATATTAAACATCATCACCTAAAATAAGACTGTGTGGCCAAGAAAATTTTGTAAGACAAAAAAAATTTTACTAAAAAAAAATTTACTAAAAAAATTTCTCTATTTTTAACCACACATCTCCTATCATTCTATAGACTCTCTTTTTCAGGTATATGGCAAAATATCAGGCCCCAGTTGGGTGTCCATTGTAACCTAATAAAGTTACTCAAAGAAATATTTAAAGGAGTCCAAATATCAAGATATTTGGTTGATCAAATTATTAATAACCATTATTATATGAAAATCACGTGAGGTGAGTACACTCGTATTTCAATAAAATATAACTCAGGTATACAGGCAGTA